>CM060966.1:85837344-85874844 GCA_030765045.1 Tenodera sinensis
AATGAAATGGCGGGGGAAACCGGAGCACCCGGAGAAAACCCGCCCTGACGCCGCTTCGTCCACCACGAATACCACATGCGGGTCCCTGGGATCGAACCCGGGCCGCCTAGGTGGTAGGCGAGCGCGCTAACCGCTCGGCCACGGCGCCGCCCAAATCCCTGTCGCAAACCTTTAGATACTGTGAACTCCGACCCCATCATTCACCGTTTCTTACTACTGCTGGGTTCTCTTCCTAGGTTCTGCGAAGGAGATCTCTTAAGGGGTATTCAACTTCAACCCTTCATTGCGGGCCAGACATGTTACAAGCACAGAGTCGTACGCTTTTTCTAGATGTACAAACACAAAGTGGACTTCCTGCCCCTTTGCAAACTATTTCTCAGATATTTGGCGTATAATAAATATATTATCGATACAAGATTTCTCGATAGTAGATCCTGCCTGTGTTCGGCGATCTTCCCCTCAATTGACTTCTCCAGCCGCTGTTTAAGTATCTTACTCCAAATCCGACCAAGAGATGCCATGACACTGATGTCCCGATAATTATTCAGGTTCCGGTTATTCCCCTTCTTAAATATCACAAATACATATGCTAATTTCCGTTCTTTGGGGATATCTCCCTCAACTATTTGGTTAAACATCTTGGTCAGAACACGTACCAAAACCTTACCTACATATTTCCACACCTCTGTGGGGACTCCCCTATGTTCCGCTACCTTCCCGTTCTTTAAAGTACGTAGTGCTTACCTTACTTCCTCTGCTAGGATGGGCTCAACCAAACATCAACTCTATATTGAATTCACTGCTTTTCTCACTTGGCATTTCCGCAAAAGATTTCTTCATGTCAGCAAGCGGAATAAAGTTGGCCTTAGCTTTAACTTTACTTGATGATCTCATGCGCTATAGAACCTTCCATGCTGCAGTGGATCTACCATATACGATAGTATGTTCTATATCATGACAGGCCTTCTCTCTCTTACACTTCCTTACCATCCGCTTAACTCCTTCTTCTGTGCTTTATACATTTCCCACGTGGATTGGGCTCATTTATTCAACCAGAACAGTTAAGCTTCCTTCTTCTGTTGTATAGCTGCCATTACACGACCTTTCATCCATTTGGCTTCACCTTTGGTTCGTTCTTTCAAACTCAGTGCCTCATTTGCAGCCTTATGGACCCACTGTTAAGGTTGGCATACAGTTCCGAGGCTGACCAATCTTCATTTACAAACTCATCTATTTTGCGTTGTAATCTCTGTTGGTACAACGTATGACGTATACTTTCATCTTGCAATAGCGATAACATATAACGAGGCTCTTCAAGTTTGTTTTTTTTTTTTTTTTTTTTTTTTTTTTTTTTTTTTTTTTGCCCCAGTAGATTCATCACATCTAAGTTGTTTTCTGCAGCGGAATGCGACCTTACACACAAGTAAATAATGGTAGGTACCAGATTCCGCTCCCCTCTGTACTTTAACGTCTTGAACCATGGATATACTTATGTATATCCTTGTGTTGGAAAAATGAGTACCTACATAAGTATTCACTCTTGACGCTTACATAGGTCGATCACCCTTAGACCGCTGTCATTAACAATAGTCTGACCAAACGGCACAACAGCTTCACCATTACCACTACCCACTCTGTCATTTAAGTCTTCCATCAGTAATAAATCATGACTTACGTATGGTAAGGCCATCCATAAGTTCGTCCATGTGTTCAAAGAACTCATCTTTCACAGTCACCAAAGCATCATTTAGTTGGAGCATAGACGCCAAGTATATCCACAGGATTTGCAGACCATCTTACTGTTGCCATTAATCGCTTCCCAGTGCAAGAGGTATCTTTTCAAAGACTTTTTTCATTATAATTGAAACGCCTGCCATTTCCGGTTTGTCTACATCTACTCCGCTCCAGAAGTGAAGGTAGTCACCAATTTCTTCCATGCCATGACCTTCCTTTTTTGTTTCTGTGACAACTATCAGATCTAAATTCTTCTTCCCGATCTCTTCCACAATCTCCTTCAATCTTCCTGAGAGACTGTACATTCCAAGTTCCAGTTTGGATTGTCCACTTCCGTAGCCCTTTTCGACACCTTTTAAATCGACAGGCTTTTTTCTTCTTGTCAGTGTCCGTAGCATGATCTTCTTGACAGGGTAGGGTTGCCGGCCCTACGCCTGACCTCCAACCTGGAGGACCAGGGTTTTTCTGTTGGCGTGTTCTTCCCTTATATGGTTACCGACCAAGGCTAAAGGGTCCATCCAACCTGGCTATTTTGGTCCACCCTGGGTATTTAATTTCCCCGGTACCCACCATATCTGGTGAGCTTTCCCCTATCCGCCACCTGGGGAGGCGCCTGGCAGGACATCAATCAACTCCCCCATACCTTTTTTAATACTTAACTTGTTACATTACATTCATACTCACACAAAAACATTACATTGAAAGTAAATGCATATGGATTTTCCAAATGTACCATTTGTATGAAATAACACTTGGGTAACGTCTGTTTCCTTAGCTGTACCTACCTTTGTATGTTTGTGTCTTCCTAATTTGAAATTCACATTGGTACGTCTTCTAATGCAATTATTTATTTTTCTCCCCCTTGTGTGGAATATAAAAGTAGTTTACCTTTGATAAACTTAGATTATTTTGTATTTGATTATTACTCATCCATATCAGGCGCGTATAGGAGTAAAAGACATGAATAAGTGAGACAAACTTAAACAATTCCAGGCTAAGGCCGAGACTAGAGACTCGAGTTTGCTTTACCGATGCTCTTATCGCTTGAGCTACATACAATAGAACTGCAGTACGCTAGGTTCTCAGTTTGAACACATTATTTTGAAACTGAGAATTGTTAGTATTTTTAAATAAACTTAGCAATGAATACTACAGAAAATCTGACAGTGTAAACATAGCGGTGACATGATCTGGTGTATTCTGACAGCTTTCTGTCGTAGCCAGGATTATCATCAACAACTGGTAGATATATGAATTACAGGGTAGAAAGCCCTCGAATCTCAAAGACCAGCAACAACATACGCCGCAGACCATGCTTAATTCTGCAACCTGAAGGTTGAAGAAAATTGAAATAAGAAATAAATATGGCAACAAAAGTTGTGCGTATGGATACGTGAAATGATAGGAAATTGAGGGAGAGGAACAGTTCTAGTAAATAAGAATCCATCCCAGCATTCAACTAGCTAAGGAGCACCACAATAACACCTTATCAGGATTATGCGTCACTCCTATATACCAGCCTCAGGCGTTGGCAACTGCACCATGGCGCATACGTTTAATGCGAATTCAGTAGATTAAGAACAAATATATCATCCACGCAGTTACCAAAGCTATGTGGGTCACTGTTGCATTGGTAAATGTTTAAGTTTCAAGCACCATTTCCAAATTTCTCTTTCCCGTCAGTCCTAAATATCCTCTAAGGTGGACTATGATTAAAATTACCATTCTTATAATAATTTTTCAGAAAAACAAGAGAATACCTGATTTAGTCCTCGATGCAGGATCATTATTTCAGAACGATTAAACATACACCATAGCATAGACAACTGAGTAAAGGAATCGCTTTTGAAGCACCAAAGAGGTAGCCAAGAAGTTTAACCATAAAGTATCCGTTTTGTCAGAATATAATATACACGTTTAATTTCGATATCAAGTTATGTTTAAATGCTGGCATTATTATTTTTACTCTCTTCTTACATTTATTATCTTATATTTTAAACTTGCAATTCAACTTGACTCAGCTTTAGACTCAGAATCATGAACATTATAATAAATTTGTAGATTCATTTGGTTTCTATGAAGCTAGATAACAATCTTTATTTTTTGAAGTTTCACGAAAATTCTGTTTAAAGTATTTATCGAATAACATTATTAATAACTTATAAACACAAAATAAACTTTCCCACCTAAACAAAACTTATGTGAAGACAAAGTGCAGAGTGTGCTCGACCCCAAAGTAAATAGAAGACAGTAAAATCAAGTTAAAAATAATAAACTTAGAAGTACGTAGATTATAATAGTATTACTTAAGCTCCGGAAGTTTCCAAAAGAAATTTGATGTTTGGGTGAACTTCTTTGTTAGCTTGACACTAAACATTTTCCTAGTTATTAATATTTTCACAGATAAAAGAAAATTCAAGCTTACTAAGAACACAGGAAGATTGCTGTAGCATATCACTTTCTCAACTAAGTACTTACTGCAACTAGAGGAAGCATCGTATACGACCCAAAAATTTTATATTGTAATTTTACCGGAAAGGCTTGTTTTCCGAAGAAAGAGAAAACCGCTTTCTAGAAAAAATCGTCAATCTACCATCCCAAGGATACGACACAAAGAGTTTTAAGAAAATCCCTCTGTCGTAAACTGCCATTTTAAAAGGTTAGGAAAAATTTGAATTTCTCAAAAACGGCTCTAACGATCTTGATTAAAACATATTTTAGGTATTGAAGATATTTTCACGAAACACAAAAACGTATGTCTTGAATTTAGTGGAAGCAGGCTCTGAAGTTCACTTCATTGCAAATGCTTTCTGTATAAGTGATACAGTAAGAGATGTACGATATAGTGTTACTACATATAAACTATAAATCCCGTTAAAAGATTTAAGTGTGCTTTGTTGAACTATACATTTCCGAGATTATTCTTGTTACCGGTTCGAATTTTCAAATACTTATGCTTATCTCAAATAGGAAGTCATCTCTTGGTCATGTAAAGAGAATTAAATTTAAATCCATATCATAGCGAAGAGACGATAAAGGTTTTCTCTATCACTTAAAGCCTACAGTATTCTCGTATTTTCACTGTACCTACAAGGATATATGCAATAAGAGAATTTATACAAATGTTTATCTTGATTAACATGAAGAACAAACGTTGTAAGAAGATTATGTGTAAGAATAGAGAGAGTCGCGTGAATGAAACACAGCATTTTTTATCCTTTGGCCATGCAAAGAGAATGAAGTTTAATAGCCAACACATACCAACCCGGTTTTAAACTATTTAACTATCATTTAAAGCATACTGTTTCCTCTATTGTCATTTTATCTACAATGAAATATGGTATAATTTCTACAAAAAATTATCTGGATTAACATGAAGCAGATAGAAGAATAAATTATTTTAAGAAGCATTTGTACAGAAATAGAGGAAGTCATGTGAGAGCAGCACATCATATCTTCTTTAACATAGAATCTAATTGTAAATATAGAATGAGCAGTTTGTTTATAATTTACGTTATAGTAATATGATACATGAACTTAAAGTTCGTGGACTGGGCTCCTAGTGACTGTTGCGCTGCAGTGGATACATGATACTGTGGTGTGATTCCATTTTGGTTACTTCGGCATCCTAGCTAATGGTAGTTGTGTAAGTAGAACTATATTTTCTATAATGAAGACTATTTGAGTACATGCGTCTGAGTTTGAGCAACAAGAAAACACCCGATTCTGCCAAAAATTAGGCAAATGTGTCAGCAAAACCTATCAGAGTATCTGCAAACAAGATCAGCTACAAGAAAAAATTGCGCTATCTACGCGGTCGTTGAAGCAGTCCTGACCTTTGTGGCAGAAAGAGTTGACTGTTGCTGTATGACAACGCCCCTACGTATCGCAATGTATTGTTGCAAGAGTGATCACCATTATGCTACATCCTAATTCACTTAATCTCGGGCCATGCAAGTTCTTCTTTCCCTGCTTGAAAGCAAGGCTACGGATTAAGCTCCATCGAGAACATAAGACATGGGAGCGCCGTGGCCGAGCGGTTAGACCGTTCACCTACCACCAAGACGGCCCGGGATCGATACCAGAGACCTGCATATGGTATTCGTGGTGGACGAAGTCTGGATGGTTCTCTCCGGATGGTATGGTTTCTCACGCCATTCGTTCCACCAACTGTTTCATCATCACCTTTCTATTCATCCCTTTTGCCTACAATTCATGTATTTCATACAATCCTCTTCCTCACATACCTGGTGCTTGGCTGACCACCCGTTTCTAGGTCTTCACTCTGTCCGGTCCATAGTTTCGTCTGCTCCACGACAGGCATCTAACCCTAGGCACAGGCTTGTAAGTCTTAAGGTGTGTCAGTCTTCCATACGGGGAGGGTAATCACATAAAGGAGGAAATAAGGAAGGGAACATAGCGACTACTGCAAGAAAACTTGTATGGGGATTTGATGTGAATATTTTTGAACCGTGCTGAGCCAAAGACGACCAGTGTGCCAATGTGCATCTGTGTACTTAAGCAAGTGCCATGTTGGAAACAACCATCATATACATTTACTTTTCTTCTACACTAGATGCGCGAACTTTATGACTAGCGTTATTAATATATTGGCAGGAACTGTGGTTCTCCAGTTGATGGAAACTCCGGATTAAAATCATATCAAAAAGCTTTAAGTGTATGTATTAGCATTACAAGACTGAATATCATAATATGACGCTGAATATTGCATTATAAAGCTGCATTTATATGTTTTTCTATCTCTGACTATCCTTATCGTATGAAGGACTTGGATTCCCCAGGACTTACAATGGGCACCTGGGATCAAATGCCTCTCGAGAAGCAGAGACCAGCTCTGAATCGGACAGTAGCCAGGATGGGTGAACAGTCCAAAGCCTGGTATGAAAGTAAGGAAGGAGATAACGTGAACTGAGGTCGAGATGCATAAAAGGAAGAGGATGATGGAGTAGTTGGAATGAATGGTAGAGAAAATAGAGGAACACGCAGAAAACCCACCCAGATACCGTTTTGTCCATCACAAATCCCACATGCGGTCGTCTAGGATCAAACCTTGGTCTAACCACTCGACTATGACGCGGCCACATTAAAATTAATGTGCGTGGAATATGCGGGCTATTGATATGCGACCACCATGCAATCCAGTTGTTAGTGTAAGAAACCACCCACAAGCCACATCACTCTTTCGCGTAATTTTATTTATGCACTAATTGTGTGCCTTAAATAAATGGGTTGCATCAATTTGTTTTAAGATTGCTTTGAACGCATCAATAAATTTGATGACTGGTCCTTCAGGTATCTCTATAGTCTAACCAGAAATTGAAGCATTTCAAATAATTAATAATCATATCATACACGAAGACTCTGAATCCCGTCCGTTTCTTGAAGTTATGTCATGCAATGAACGTCGGCAATGTTAGTAATCTTAGTGCGTTAGTACAATCTCTGTAAGCTTACATATTGTTAAAATAAGTTGTATATATTTTTAAAAATTTTACTTAGATATATTTAAATTATTCAACTAATAAATATATGCAATATTTTAGGTTTTCTTAAAGAAGTTGAACTTATTATTCCATAATTGAAGTTATTTGTAGCGATTCTTAATCTCTGACTTATCTTTAGTTATGGAGATTTTAGATATGCAATGCTTTAGCAGATAGTTGTATACGTGCTCCTAAGGTGTCTTTATAGATGGTTTTACTACCCTGGTGTGCTTAAGTAGATAATGAACTTAATTTGCAACAATAGAAACAAAAGGGGTAAAGGGTACAGACACAGAGGGGACAGCTCGCTCACTTCAACCTACACAGATCTATTGTGGCTACCAACCCCATAGGCGGCAGGGATGAAATGAGGGAACCGAAAGTACCACACAGGTTCGCAGCTAGATAGGCCACAGAGACGCGCGGAAGTGCCTAATAAGTGCTGAGATCTCACCTCTGCGCCAGGCCCCGCCAAGCAGCCATCACACCATGGTTCCGGTGTCGCACTTAACTTCCCCCCTCTCCGACGGAGGACAAGGCCGGCCAAACGCCACCTAGCGCCGAGAGCAGCAGTTACCATGCGCAATCATCCGCGCCATCTGCCGCACTGCCAATACTATACACCTGTAAGTGCACCTGAAAGATGATAAGGAAATGGAATGAAGGGAAATGAGGGAAAGGAAACCATGGCATGAAATGATGCACCCCAGCATTCGGTGACATGGGAAAACCACGGAAAAACCCATGTCAGAGTGCGCGGCCACGGGAATCGAATCCTTGACCTTCCGAATGCGGGCCACATACGTTACCGCCTGACCAATACCGCTCGGTACAAGAGAAACAAAATGTTTTGTAAGATGTTTGTTTATAAATCTATATGGATTCGTTATATGAGTTATTTAAAATAAATTAGGTAGAATCTTTACCGCAATGTTAATACAATTATATAGTTGTAACATTCAGTAAGTAATGCACATACGCAATTAAATAGGCAGAAATACTTTAAAAATAAATTTTGTGCATCTCTTTGGTTTCAATAGTGTTATTATACAAAATGGTGTGAGGGTAACTTGTCTACCTCACATTCAAGTGGTTCCTAACTCGAATCTCTATTAGGGTGAATTATCCGGATAAGGTTTTATTCTGGTTTCTCTCATCCTGAGAATACGAATGACTGGTAGCTTTAAGCTCTGTGACTCGGGGCTGATTTGAGCATCATTTCACCCATTTCATTCATTCAGGATCAATGTGACCTACCAGGTTAAAGAACATTAACTTCGAGCACAGAAAGAAACCTAATTCAAAATGAGCAAGACTTCACAGCTATTCAATATACAGGCTGTTAGGGGCGTAAGTGTAGATATTTTGCTAATTGGTACCATAATATTGTGACATGGCTTCTCCATGTCATTAAGACTCTTTGATTTTCAAGGAGGTTGCCATAGAGACAGTTTGAGTTGTTGAAGATGAAGAGACAGAAACTAGTATGGTGTGAGAGTTTGGAAAGATTAAGAGACAGAAACTAGTAGTATGGCTGTACTTGAAGCTTGAGAAAATAAAAAGATTTGCTAAATTTGTTACATTTGGTGTCAGGAAGTGGGATATTCGGAAACCAGGATGATGGCAATGATGAAAGAATTATTTGCCAAAATGGAAACGAGAAACGACAACCTCGCTGCCGAGCTGAAAGAGATGAAGACGGAGCTATCGGCGAAAATTGACGGGCAACTGGCTGGCGTGACGGAAGGCGTGGAAGAACTCGGCGAAAAGGTGGAAGACCTCTGCCAGCACGTGGACGTCGTGGAGGACGACGGGGAACGTCTTGGCGCCCTGGTAGTAAGAGTTGACGAGAGCGTCAAAGTACTGGATGCCAGGGGCAGACGGAATAGCGCGGAGCCGGGGAGGGAGCACCTAGTGGCCGAGGCGACAGTTGCGCCCGTTTCGGACGATCAGCAGGGAAGCGCACAAGCAAACGAGCAACACGCGAGAACCGACTTGGCGTGTGACATGGGGGGACCGTCGGGGCCATCCAATCACCTGACGCATAGTGCCGTGAACGGAAGAATGGTGGACATCATCGTGGACGGCAGGATACAGGAGAGGCCGTGCCGAGCACGAGTGAACACGAGTGCAGCGGTGGACGCGACTCGCGCGGATGTGGTGGGGTTTGTTGCCGGACCCATCGGAAGCAAGGTGGCTGCGAAGGTGCGCCAGAGAGGTCGGCGGACATGGTACCCAGTGAGCCGTTTCAAAGTGCGCAGGATGGCCCGTCAACACACCAGGAAGAAGGGCAACTGGACGAGGGACCGTCAAGACCGGCGGTACTGTTGCAGAATTACGAAGCAGGATGGCATACATCGTCCTACCTGGACCAAGGGACACTATCCAACAGCGATACCTAGGATCGTGCCCCCTGGAGAGCGAGGTCCTACTGGCCCTCAAGGTTTACAAGGATTCCCTGGCCCTCAGGGTCTGGTAGGCTTGCCTGGAATGAAGGGTGAACGTGGATTCCCAGGAATGAAAGGTGAACAGGGCAATCCAGGACCTCCAGGACAAGCTGGTGCACCAGGACCTGAAGGACCTAAGGGTGACTCAGGCTCTCAAGGACAACATGGAGCTCCAGGACAACCTGGTCCACAGGGCCCTCCAGGAGACAGAGGTCTTCCAGGGCCACCTGGTCCAAATGGACCTCCAGGACCAGCAGGAGAACGGGGTCTTCGAGGAGAAACTGGACCACAGGGTGTAGAAGGGCCACAGGGAGCTAGAGGAAAGCCAGGACCTCCAGGGCCAGAGGGAGGTAAGGGTGATAGAGGAGAAGAAGGTCCAAAGGGTGCAAAAGGACACCGTGGTCTCATTGGTCTACAAGGGTTACCTGGACCTCAGGGACCTCCAGGAGACAAAGGCATGACTGGACCTCCAGGATTGTCGGGAAAAGATGGTGAACCTGGAACTAAAGGTATGCCTGGAAGAGATGGAAACCCAGGACCTCAAGGTATACCAGGACCACCAGGCCCTCGTGGACCACCAGGAGAAGAGGTTCGATGGGTTAATCCACCGGGGCGCAAGGGAGATGCCGCAGTGATAGTGCTGGTCGGGACGACCAGCTCTGAGGAGGGAGCAGTGTGACATGGCTTCTCCATGTCATTAAGACTCTTTGATTTTCAAGGAGGTTGCCATAGAGACAGTTTGAGTTGTTGAAGATGAAGAGACAGAAACTAGTATGGTGTGAGAGTTTGGAAAGATTAAGAGACAGAAACTAGTAGTATGGCTGTACTTGAAGCTTGAGAAAAAAAAAGAGTTGTTAAATTTGTTACAATATATAGCCACTGCGGTGTGTTAGTTGTTTTTAATCTTTGTCTAACAGTTTTTCCATAAACCAATCACAAAGTCTATTACCTAAAGTTTTTTGTGTGGTCGAAACTGCATCGCGAAATAAATAGCACCCGGTATATTGTCCACTTTGCTTCACACAGTAATGAGTGACCTACTGGCTCAGGTAGCGCTAGGTCATTGGCTTTGGAGAAAGCGCTGGAACACGGCTCCAATAAACCATTCGTTATCACGAGACCGGCCCAGTCTGTGTCATGCCTATCTAAAAGTACTAGCCTACCTGAAAACATATTGCAGTTAATAAGTAAAATGTAAATTACCATATCAGGTAAATATTGATATAACATTGTGCATTACTCTGACTTCAACTACCAGTAGGAATATCTGCACCTATTCTTGTAACATCCTTTTACTAGTAATGCATGTGATACTGTATACGTTGGCTGTGAAGAAACGATATGCGAAAAGATTGAGAGTAGAAAAAGTTCGAAAATAAACATTTTGATAAAAGGAGCTGCTTTAGTACATCATTATTAAATCCATTATGTTAGAATCTCCGATTCCGGAACCAGTTTGTGTAAAATGCGAACAAAATGCACTCTTGTATAGTACCAGTAACTAAGACTATGGCTATCGCAAAATTTAATGGTGGGTGGCTCAAGACGAAATTCAATCATAGACTTGCCAGTCTTTATGGTGCCATATACTTAAGCTCGCTGTGAAACCCCGCTGTAAAGCTGGCGATACAAATATAATTTGCACCTACAAAATCTGTTTGCACAACAGGAAATAGAATAGTAATTGTCAGCTGCCATTAAATTTTGCGAAAGCCGTAGACATATCTGATATTCAATGTAGCTCTTGCGTTGTGGAACCAACAGAATAGGATAGTATAGAACGTTCGTCTTGTACAACATATTGTGACAAAATGACAAGTCCAGCCGAAATCATTTTCTGTCACTTTATTTTCTCCTAAACTGGTACACAAAAGCAAAGTTTCCTTTTACCATCGCTAACACAGGTGTTGTATTTTCCTAACCTTAACGCACAATTTTCTGTCTCTGACCCACATACAGCTGACTTTGACGATAAATCACTCAACACTCATGAAAGATGCTTCGCTGTCTTCTCTTTGACGTGACAGTTTTTTCACGACACACTCCCACACTCACACACATACACACTCACACACACATTCCGAACAGCTGTGTTGTTCAACACTCACAACTCGCTTTCGTCTCAAAAACACTGCTCCTCTCCCGCAAGCTATTATACCGGGAATGACGTAGAATGAATTATTCTGGAAAGGCACCTTTTTCTCGAACTTGCCGCAGCCAGACTACTTGCAAGGTTCTGGCAAATCCTTTGTTCTATCGCTCTGATTATTGCCATGTATTCACAAGCAGTGGCGCGAGGCAGCCTGACCTGGTGTGCGGTGTGAGGTAGCATGGCCTTGAACGTCCTTTGATGTGCGCCGTAGCTGTCGGCCGGCGTCACAATATGTTCAGTTCTTTAGTGTCTATCATTGCTCAATAAGATGCACTTGTGTGAATTCCATTTCATTTTGACTGGCAGATGAAGACAAATTTCAATTATGTTCTGTAGCACTCCTCTTATGTCACTGAATCCTTAAATTATTATTTTGGAATTGCCTTTGTACTCCACAATGCAAGTTTTGAAAATGTCTACCGAAAGTATTACAAGGAGTATTGGAGTAATTACTGAAACATATCAATTATCTTCCACGATACTAAAAGAGTAAGTTTTGAAAATGTAGGTCCTTTTGCACTATTTTGCGCTGGAATTCCCTAAAGTTGTAAAGATGTCCTTTAATATGCGTGGAAATTAGGGGATAAACTTAATAAGTGGCATTAATAGTAAATGGAGAAAATATCACATTCTAACACAATGTATTTTCCAAACACATGTTTTGATGTATCCCGAAACATCAACATTATTTTTAGAAAACTGTATATATGCGTTGAGTGTGTGCGTCTGTGTATGCTTGCCTATATTGTGTCCACAACGTAGTTGAAAAATTAATTTTTATTAAGGAATATTCCACAATATAATGTATTTCCTTCATCCCAAAAAGAGTTTCCCTCACCATAGGTCTAGAGCATCTTCCTCCCTTAACCCTTTTCTTTCCACATATAGCTTTTCACACCATTCATTCAGGTCTAGGTGTCCCTCTTTTTCATTTCCCTTCTGCTTTCCAATTTACAATTTTATTCGATATTCCGTCTTCTGAAATTTTAAGCACATGCTCATACCATTTCAGGCGTCTTTCTTTTACAATTTCCAAAATCATTTTGTCAACTTTCATAATTTCCACATTTCTATTATTCCGAAATTTATCTTTCCTGGATTTTTGTGCTGACCGTCTCCAAAAATCCATTTCTAATACCATTAATTTGTTTGTTGTTTACTTATAGTCAGAGTTTCAGCTTGAAAGTTTCATGACCTGATAAATACTAAGCTTTGATTTAAGTTCAGTTTCTTCTAGAGATGCGACAGAAAGATGTTTAAGCCAAGCTATCCTTCACCAAGAAAACATTTTCTATGAACAGTCTATAAAACCCTGTTCATTCTGAAAGAATATTGCATACTTTTGAAAAACTAGAAAATTGTAACATATAGACAAACACAGCACCATATGTCATTTAAATACGTAATTTATATAAAGTACCTACTTTGTAGTATCTACGATTTAGGATATATTACTGCTTTTGTTTTGATTTTTCCAACCATTTACCATATACATTGCGACGCCGGGTAGGGCCGGGCTGCTCACGTCACATGGCGGGCCGGCGGGTAGACAAAGGCGTTCAACTTCAGGCTACGTCACACAAGTTATCTGCGTACGTGATTAATAACAATGACGCGCCTACCCAATAGGGTTTTTATCCAGAACTTACGAGAAAGATCTGTGATCGCCGGCGTGTGTATGGAGGTCGAGAAAGGTATGTGTGATGTCATACTCTCTATATAAGTAGGCGAGGCAATATTAGAAAGAGCATTTATGGCTACAGACATGTGTTGGTCAGTGTGACAGTGAGTGTGACACAGCTGTGCGTGTTTGTGTCGTGAAAGATACTTCGATAGTCGTGAAGAAGAACCTAACGGGCATAGAATGATCGTAAAGTCCCAGTTAAGTGTATGAGAAACAGAAGAAAATGAAGAAAGACCCTGAAATAACCGAGCAAGGTTACGAGAAGTAAAGGTTGTGAGTTGTGATAGCACGAAAGACTTAGACTGTGTTAACGACGAGAAGAAAGCTGTGCATTTGTGAGAACATTTTAGGAGACAATAAAAGTGATAGAAAAGTAACCGGGTTGGATTCTGTCACTTTGTCACTATTTATTCATTTCCCTCTATGTGATGCAAAGGATGAAATAGTAACCTGCTTTTTAAAGACTTAGGCATCGGTTCAAGCTTCTATATCTCCCTTGAACCCACAAAAATGTATGATGAAACACTTTCTATAAAAGTTTATCTCAAATAAACCTCAAATAGAACAATACAATTTTGCGGGATATCTGAACATATAAGGATATTAAATCTCATGTGAATTTGACACATTTATTTTTATTTCGTCCTGCACTGAATATGTTGACGGAAGAAAGCGCATTAAATAAATTAAATAAATCCGCGAGTGGTTTCTGAGTTACTTCCTGAATTGTTATAACTTGAGAGGTTCATTTGCAGCTCTTAAGCTCTTGAATATGAGTTCTCAGTTTAGTGTTAAGGGGTTGAGTATGTTAGTTAGACACAAATGTAGAGTAAGGTAGAAACTATAAAACCCTATGCTCTTCATATGGAGAAGTTTTGCAACATTGATAAATCCGTAACTAACAAAAAATAAATAAATGCACG
The DNA here is from genome assembly GCA_030765045.1 of Tenodera sinensis. Lineage (NCBI taxonomy): Eukaryota > Metazoa > Arthropoda > Insecta > Mantodea > Mantidae > Tenodera > Tenodera sinensis. The sequence goes on from CM060966.1 coordinate 85,851,789, forward strand.
AGCTGTGAAGTAAAGTAATGCGCAATTTGTACTGTATGTAAATGCTTAAATGCTACCAATTAATTCTTCCTTCTGTCAGTTACTACAGAACTACTATTAAATATGGCCTATTTTTCGCTAAATAATTGATTCTCAGAAAACAATATAAATCTGTTACCAGTTTGACGTTTAGAGCTGAACATTTGACATTATTGTTACTAAATTTAGAATGTGCCTTTGAAAGTATGGGATATTTTCTTGTCCACTTGTCGGTAATATTCCAAAACAAAGTTAATAAAATATAGGTAAGATATCCTCAAATCACATTTTATTTTCTCTTTAGTGAAATTATAAATTAAATAAATGGGCCAATTCATCCCTTAAGGGCAAAGGATCTCCTGGTTGTGCAGGCAGTCCCTGCCATGAACTCGTTAGGGTAGAAAGTCCAAAGAATCGCTTGCTTGCTTATTAGTGTTAGAAACGTGACATTTCTCCACCAAGGGTAACCTCTCAAAACTAAAGCTTATGCTGCAGAAAATTAGGCAGTAATTAGAAGTCCACAAATTGCGCATTGTCGGATGTACTAGACGCCACCATCTCCATCGGCAGATCTTTCACCAAATTGTGGTCACTGAAATAATTATCCGCAGTAATGTTTTTTCCACTTCTGTAAATCAGTTGAGCCAATCGTTTAATAACGTCTGAGAATTTGTTTCTGGTGCAGAACGGACCATCAGGTTGCTTTCCGGCATAAATTTCAAGTTTGTGAGAACAGAATATTTTGGCATCAGCTGAAACATAGATTTTATTCCATATGTGCTAGGCTTAGATGGAATATGTTGTTTGAAACTGTAGCTCCGTCTAAAGACTACCAGTATCTCATCAATTGCGACATTCTTCCATTTCTCCCAGAGAGTAGCATTCTGCAGTTGCCGACAATTGCTGTGAAAATGTGTCGCACAGCTGCAAGGCGATCCAATTTCTTTCTTTCTTCGCGAGAATGAATGAATGAAAAAAGTTATTTGGGCATGTCTTTCAACATGCCCTGGCTGTTCAGGGACACCCCTCTTCAGCCTACTAATATAGTTTTTGATGGTCGTGTGGCGGATTTCAGTGGCGTGTGCGTATATATTTGTGTGTTGGTGTTGCGGTTTTTATGTAGGTGATGATGGTGTGTTTGGTGTTTGGTCATCCCTAGCTGCGTGGCTCGTCTTCTACCCGCGAATAAAGAGTTTTTATGCTAGATTTTTTGTCAAATTTGTGTGTCTGCTGCAACGGCTCGTCGGTAACTTTTATATGTGGGTGCCTGTGTGTTTATGTGTTTGTTTTTAAATTTTGTGTATTTGTGTTTACTGTGTGTTTAGATGTTTTGGAAGTGTTGTAGGTGTGCTTGTAGTCTGTCTTGTTCCTGTTGTTCGTATTTGTCGTATACGTCGATTAGTGTTATGAGAGGAGGATATTTGTCTTTTTCTGTTTGTGTTATTGTTTTCATTTTTTGCGCAGTGTTGATGAGTGTTCTTCTGTATTGTCTGGTGTGTGCATTATGGATGTATTTTATCATGAGTTGGGCTATGTGTGTATCTATGGGTATTGTGTGTGTGTAGTTGTATAGTGTTTTTGTCTTAAATGAGGGTAATAGTTTGTGTGCAGTTCTGAGGCACCTCCTCTCGAAGGATTTGATTTTGTCCATTACTTCTGTCGTGATCAGTGGCATAGTGGCTACGGCTGCATAAGTCAGTTGCGGTCTTATAATTGCGTTGTACAGTTTTCGTAGTATTTGTGGCGTGAGTCCTCGTCCGTTTAGTCGTGCTAAGTAGGTTAGTGTGGACTGGACAGGTCGTGTTTTGTTAAGTAGTCGCGTGTAGTGTGTCTTGATTTTAAGTTGGTTATGAATGTGTATACCCAGATACTTTATGATCGTTTTGCATGGTATTTGTTGTTTGTTGAAGGTGAGGGTGGCTGTTTTATATGAGTGTTTCATGATTTTCCTTATCACAATGGCTTGTGTTTTTTCTGTGTTTATGCTGATTCGCCATTTTTTAGTCCATTTGAGGAAGGTGCGGAGTTGTTTTTCGAGCTTTCCTCTGGCTCCGATCAGCGTGGCGTGTGTGCTCCAATACGCAGTATCATCTGCGTATTGGGCTAGATGTGTGTGTTTCTGTGTAGGTTGTGGTGTGTCTGATGTGTAAAGTATGTAGAGGAGGCCGGAAATAGCGCTCCCCTGTGGTGTGCCTGCTCTTATATTAATGGTATTGGAGAGTGTGTTGTTTATGCGTATGTGTCCTGTTCTGTCTGTTAGGAAGCTGGCTACCCAACGTACAATCCTTGGTGAAATTTTTAAGTCTGTCAGTTTGTATAGTAGTCCGTTGGTCCAGCATTTGTCGAAGGCGGATTGTACGTCAAGAAAGGTTGCCATGGTGACAAAGCCTCGGTTGTAGGCGTCTTGCAGGTTAGATAGTACACGTACTATCTGGTCTTGTATGGTTATGTCGGTACGGTAGCCAGCTTGTGTCGTGGGTATCAGTCATCTTTCTGTGCAGATGTTTGTCAGTCTGTGTACTACTATCTTTTCGAAGGTTTTTGAAAGTGTGGAGATCAGCGAAATTGGTCTATAGTTTTTGTGGTCGGTCTTGTTTTTACCGGGTTTTTCGAACAAAAGTGTGTGTGCGCGTTTCCAGTCAGTCGGGTGATAACCGTGTCGGTATATGTAGTTGTAAGTGGTTGCTAGTAAATTTAACGTGTTGTCAGGAAGTTGTCTTAGCATGTCATAGGTGATGTTGTCTGGGCCTGGCGCCGTGTTTCGGGTTTTTTTAAGTACTGTTTTTGTCTTGCGTTGTAATCGGTCGGTCAGTTTCGTCGTTTTCGTCTAGTTCTGTGATGTCTATTTGTGGTGTGTATAGGTTTTGGTGTTGTTCTATATGTCTATTGACGTTTATGTAGTGCATCTTGTGGAAGGTCGGGTCGTTGGGCGTTTGAAAAATGTTTTGGTAGTGTTGTCGGAAAATTTCTAATTTTTCCGTGGTGTTTCTTCGCGAGAAGATCTGTCATCACATATAAGGCAGCGAAGAAGAAACTTTAAGCCCTTAAAATGCATTACCAATCGAAAAATCTCCACACCATCGCCATTTGCTCTTCTAAAGATTGTGTGCTACTGCGTAAGACTCCTGCGAAATATAGAAGGACCTATGAATGCTTTCATCTCTTCCTTCGTTGTCCAATTAACGTCTCTTTCACGGCTAAATTTATTTTGTATAAGCCCAATATACTAGCTTGTATACGTTATGATTATGTCTGTCATCTGGAATAAGACATCACCAACAATCTGTAACTGTTCTGACAGCTTGACCTGTAACTGCAGGTAAGGAAGGTAAGGAAATTATGTGATCGGGCTCTTCTCTGCTGCAGAAGTCTCATCTTTTTCCATTTAGTTATTCAATATTTTACAGTAAACTGAGCATTAATATCTGTATGGTCCTCTTCATCTGTGTCGCCTTGAGAGGAATGAGAATCCTCCTCACGGATTTCTGTCGCACCTTCAGAATCTGTCTCACTTTATAATCAATAAAATGTTCATTATTATCTTCATTTTCATCCAAGAGTATTGCCAGGACTTTCTGTAGGTCATTAGGGTTACACACATTGAACACTGCTTGCTTGTTTGACATTATGATACGCAAAATCGTGACCAGCAGAAAAGAAGGCTACAGAAACTATGAGGTAGGTGAGCGGGCACAACGTATCTCACAGATACCTTTGCTTGATAATCGAACGAAAACAGCAAACAGCTGGCCAATAATAAACCAGGAAGTGCTACAATGTGTTTTAGGAAGCTATAATGACGCATTAATTTCGCACAAACAGTTGCGTCTAAAGGTTGAAAGAAGCGGGAAAGGTATCTTCCAGATATATTGCGCCCACCGGAGGGTTAAAGTAAATCTTTCAATGCTTAAAGAGAATTATTGAATGTATGGAATAATTCAGGAAGTCTATATACTGGGTATGTAAATGAAGTCAATGCCATTATTGGTGGTCTCTGTTTAAAGTAAAGTGCAATAAATAAAAAGTTGTGCAGTAATAACCACTTTGTTTGCAAGAAAGGAAAAAGAAGTAAAAAATGTAAAAAAACAAGAAATAAATGAGGCACTTATATTAAAGGCACCTCTAATTGCTAGAAATATTGCTTAAAATAACCTTTTTTATGCGATAGTTTTTAAAAAACGTTGTTAGGAACTAGTTAGGTAATAAATGTAAATTAAATACCGGCATCTATTCCTTGTTTTCAATGTGAATAAATTAAAGAGAAGTAAAGGATCTAAAGAAGAAGAAAAAGAAGAAGAAGAAGTTTGAAGAAGAAGAAACAAGGCTGCTGCAAATATTCATCAGCATTTGAAGAATAAACTTAAACCCACCTATAAGCTTAAGTTGACATCCATAATGCACAGTGAAGGAAGACTGGTTAATATCGGGATGGCTCAGGTGGTAACGTCTGTGGCCCGCATTCGGGAGGTCGCGGGTTCATCTCCGTGGCCACGTACTCTTTCATGGGTTTTTCAGTGGCTGCCCCATGTCACTTAGGCGAATAATGCTGGGGAGCATGAATATATCTTCTTCATGGATTCCTTTCCCTTGATTTCTCATTTTCCTCCCTATCATCTCTCAGGTTTGATTGGTATTGCGGCACGTTCCGGCGAAAGTGGACAGGTAGCATAGTTGATTGCACTCTGAAACCTCTTTCCTGGCCCTCCTTGGAAGTTGCTGGCCGGGCCTTAAAGTTTGCGTCGTCGTGCTCTCCCTGGGTAGAGGAAACACTTCAGCTGTGCCACAGGTGTCAATACCTGTAACTGTTAGGGACTTCTATGCGTCTCTGGGCTTCGCTTGCTAACAAGTTTCATTCCTTCCCTCTGGAGGGGTGGTAGTCGGTCTGGGTGGCTCATGTGGTTAGACGCTGGCCTACTGATTCCAAGGTCGTGGGTTAAAATCCGGCCCAGACCGATGGTTTTTAAGTGTGCTTAAAAACGATAGCTCCAAGTCAGTAGATTTACTGGCATGTAAAAGAACTCCTGCTGAATGAAATTTCGGCACACCGGTGACGCTGATGTGATCCTGGCAATTGACAGCGTCGTTAAACAATATTTATTTTATTTGGAAGGGGTGGTAGTCCGCAATAGATATATTTCGAGGTGTCCCTCGTCCGACACACACACACACACACACACACACACACACACACACACACACACACACCTATACTAATCACCGCCATCATCAATCATGAATTGCTGCCTTTCTTGCATGTTGGATACTACTTTGAACACTGACGAGGGTTAGGCACCTAACGTTGCCATCCCTCTAGATACGGTATCTAGAACCATCTCTTCCATTTCTGAACGTGAACGATGAACAACCATCTGAGCTCGATGGGATTAAAATCAGAAGCACTCCGAAGCCAATTGATGCATACTTTGAGTGTCTTATTGATCAGTTTTCTCTGCTTCTTTTTTTTTTCTTTTTTCTTTCTTTTTTGTTTGTTTGTTTGTTTTTTTTGTTTTTTTGTTGTTGTTGTTGTTTTTTGTGTGTGAAGTTGGACGTGTGAACAGCACTATTGTAATCCATAAACAAATATTCAACCTGTTCTGGGTAGAGATGGCAAAAGAGTGATCTGGAGAACATAAACATAAGCTGATCGCTCTCTTTGTCACCATAGTCGTTCCGGATGCTATCTCATAGGCCCAGAAGTGAGCTAATAGTCTTCTAGAACGATTTCCACCCGCAACATGGCTGGGATATATTTTGTGCCACGTTGACTATAGAGGCATTTTCTACCTAGCTTGTCAGATAGGAACATCTTCTCGTCCGACCATACATTAGATTCACTAGCTGTATGCTTGCGCAGGCCAATTCTAATCTTTTTGAAGTGTGAGCTTCAGTAGAGGTTGTCCTGGCGGCAAGAAGATGAAATTCAAGGCCAGTCTCCTTTATTATTGTTTCAGCACATTGAGGGACTTATGCTCCGCATTAAACCCTGCCGTAGTCACATTTGTTCTAGATAACGCTCTGTTTTTAATCCACAACTCAATGTAAACAAATATAGGTATAGAAAAAACAAAAAAAAAAACAAAAAAAAAAAAAAACAAAAAAACAAATGATGCAAACCATTTCAAAGAGTGCTATGAACTCTGGCTTGGAACACAATTTGTTGACAAGTTAGCGCTTAATATCACATGAATGGAACGTAAATTACTCATCTGAGTAATATCCGAAATAGTTGCTACACATTAATTCAAAAGTGCCGTTTGTTGGTGGGCCCATCCATAGCTCTCTCATATACACTTTCTAAAATGGTAAAGCAACAAACGCCTTTATTTTACCAGGAATAGAGGATCAGCATAGACACACTTCTACAAATTGAGCTAATGGGGATACAACAGCATTGTGCAATGCAATTGCACTATTGTACAACTGCACTATCTTCTGTTCAATATACAACTAAACTAATTCATAGCATTTTCGTAACAACGCATTTTCGTCAATTAATGCCGTGTTTTACTATTAAACATTTGCCTATAATATGTAATGCATGAAATTCATTTGTTTCGATACCTCGGATGTCATTCTCATTTAGCGTGGTATTTCGTCTTATTAGTAGAAAGAAATGGAAACTTTCTCATAGCCAACATTAAATTTTATAAAGCCTACCTTTATTTTATCTACCACTTACCTAGTAGATATAGCAGTTACCTATTGCATTTCACCAAAAGCTCAATATCGATACTTCTCTAGACATTTTGAGATCCCGTGAATCCAAATAAAGCATTTCAGAACAATATCTGGTGTAAAGTAAACATAAATTACCTCTCGCACCGTAGAGTATGGAGTATTTTCGTTGCTGAAGGGGCAACATCCAAGAAATTGCTATACTTTATGGAAAATCAATAAAAGAAACTCTTTCTTCTTTCATTCTTTCTCTCTCTTCCTTCCTTTGTTTGTTTGTTTGTTTGTTTCTTTCTTTCTTTCTTTATCTGATTACTCTCCCCTTAGGTAGTACTTACAAGCCAGCGCCTAGGATCAGATTCACATCGGGAAGCAGAGGAACCTATGGACCGGACATAGTGAAGACCTGGAAGCGGGTATGATAGTGCATTAGGTATGATAGTGAGGAAGAGGATAATATAAAATGCAGGCGAAATCGATGAATGGAAAGGTGATTATGGAACATTTGGTGGAATGACTGGTAGGGGAAACCGGAGATCCCGGAGCAAACCCGCCCAGACACACTTCGACCACCACGAATACCACATGCGGGTCCCCTTGGTGGTAGGTGAACGGTCTAACCATGGCGCCGCCAAAAAGAAAAGAAAAAAAAAACCTTAACACCCTAAATTGCATAGATGTGCTTAGCTTGATCTATATTGGGAAAATCTAATTCAACACCTGCCGAAGCAGATGAGCACTAAACATTATCTTTCTCTGTCTGATTCATTACTTTCTACAACTATAGGAATATTATTCGGCTGGTGGGCCTTGGAGGACTGAGGAAGCTATGACGCTTATGAATCACTTTAGATCTTTTGAGAAAATGTTTGAAGTCAGAGCAAATGGTATTGTATAGTGGTCCCCTAGTAGACCCTATCTGATGCTCTGTGGGTTGTATATACGAGCAAACATAATACATATTATGTTTAAAATAACCCAGATACAATATTGTTGTTAGCTAATGCTAGATTTCTGACAATGAAGTCATTAATCCTCTTGCTCTCCAATATTTTTCACTGATGAATGGAGCACTAGAAGTGGCCGGGTATATTTGAAGGTGGTCTCGATCCATTTCCTCTTGCAGATCACATAGAGGACACAGTGGTGAAGAATATATCCCAATTCTCCCAGATACAATATAAAATCTAAACAAAATGTCACAGAATAAATTTTCAAAATTATACCCGAGGTGATTATGAATGATTGGGAAATTTCAAACGCAGATGTGGAAGTTGTGTTGTTATTCGGGGAGATAATATTCAGCACTTCATATAGAATAAGTTAATGATTTATGATTGTTGTGAATTTTCAATACAACTCTAAGTGTTTTAGATATAATTTAATTATATCCGTAAAACCCCATTATTTTATGACTGGTGTTGCTGTCCTCTCTCTCCCGCCGTTCCCCCTCGGTCCCTTAACGCTTGGCTGTGCTGCTACGACCCGCAATCTAAATAACCCTCCTGAATATCTTGGCCTGTAGCCATAGAAAACACCCTCAACTTAACTGTTAAAATTACTATAAATTTATTTTCCACTGAATGTGAGTAGCCCATCGACAACATACTTTAGATAAGTATTAAATGCCGAAAGCACATTTTGTAGTTATAGCTAGACCGCGAAAACTTAGTGCATACATACTCGTTTAGTAGCTTCTTTAAACCATATAAAAATTAAAACAGGCTGCAGAATCTGAAGGAAAACATCTAACAAAATGTAAAAAGCACACAGTGCTTAAAAATAAGAATGTACACTTGCATAAAACATTAGACTGCTTTATCTTCAAACTGATCCTGCAAACATTCCATCTTTTGTGAGTTAGGACTGTAACACAGGCACATTATATTAAATATATTCTGAAATATATAAGATAAAATCCAAGTTTGCTAAACAAAAACAATGGTACTTCTGCTCGATATTAGTTTAAGTGCTGTAAAATAGTTCTAGATGAATGGACTGGGCATACTTCACTTTCGCCACATGTTGGACAGGAATGCTGCAATCTCATGAACTGGATTTTTCCATAAGAACTGCTGCTGCACAAGTTCTTCAACCAACTTCTTCTGCAAAACCTTTTGACTTTTGACACTTTTTTTCTTCCATTCACCTTGTGCACCATTAATTTTCTGTTTAACGTTCTTGAGTGAAGGCATTTTCTCCAACATTCCTGGGAACAATATAAATCTTTTTAATCTTTTGAATAAAACTGTGAGTGTTATCTATGTTATATTTAAGAAATTGGCAATTTTCAGGATGCTAAAGATACAATAATACAATAACGTTGGAATTAACGTCTAAACAGGCTACATATAGGGACTATAAAATGGTACTTTATGGCTTAATTATTATTAAACGGATAAGTAAAATTATATCTACACTAGCATCTCGGGAAAAGGATAGGTATTAGCCTAAGTATCTGTAGTCAAATTCTAACAAATACAAATACACTTATTTTGCGTCTGCCCCTGATCCCGTCATTGACTTGCAACTGTCAAAAGGTTAACTGCTCATTAATACATTTGTATAGGTATAGTACCTCGTGCTCAAAGCTTTGTTCTCTGAATAACTTACATGAACACAGTAACAATCAGGAAGCTAAGAATTTACCAATCTGGTGCAAATTCCCTTGAGAGCCACTCCTATTTCTGGGTCCTGCCTACTGAACTAGGTGAATAATTACCTAAAAGAAGCAGAACAGATTTGGGTACGAAATTCCAAATCGGCATGTGGCCGGCATTCTTCGAAATAAAACTTCCACCGGGATCTTTAGTAGAGAAGAAGGCACACTACATTAAATCCGGTCTCTCAGGTTTCGGTTTATGGGATGAGTAAGTAAACCCAACAGTATGAAACATAAATTTTGTAAGTTTCAGGGGGCTTAGTCGATTGATAAGAACTGAACATTGATCTCGCGTAACTAAATGGTAATCATTTGCCATGATGAACAAATTTCAAATATCAGTCTGGAACATTAGATGATTTGTTTAAGGAAAATTCTTGTACTTCAGGAACAAGAAGTAATTATTGCCCTTATAGCAGAACTATCTGTAGGCACAGTGGAAAAATTTAGAACACTCTGTAGTAGCTATATGCCTTGTATACATGAAAGAATAAATTTTAATGCTTAGAGCTGAGGCTTCATTTTTGCCCTGAGAGGAAGAAAAAAAAAAAAAAAAAAAAAAAACAGGAATTAGCATTGATCAGCATTTAGATATCAAATGATAAAGTGGAGGAATGTATAAAATATTACCTACAATATTAACATTAAATTTATAAAATCATGAAGCTTCAATAATTAAGGTGATGACCATTGCATTAACCTGCTAATAGCAGTATGCAGAGACTTCATCTCTGTATGAAGTGTATCTAACAAAATCTTTTTAAGAGGATTTAACTGTAAATATAAATCCAACTTACCGGTATAACAAACTTTGGAAGAGTACAAAAAAATATGTTAGTATAGCCCCCTGTAAAATTAAAATTAAAATTAAATTTCAAATTAATTCATTGGAAAAACTGTCCAAGATGCATAGAGTAGGCACAGAATTTCTTATCAATTAATGGAACATATGGATAGGAAAGAAAGAGGCGTGACAAATACGAGTAGTTAGGAAAGACAAATGGATAGAACATTATGTACATTTGTGGGTTGATGAGTTAGAAAATAATGAAACTTCGAATGCAAGTGACGGTTAATCCTCTTGGAATGGAGTGAGTGAGTGTGTCGGGTTTAAGGGCCCGTCGACTCTTGGAATGGATGAATTAAAACAAAACATACAGATAAAAACTAAATTGAACACTTAAACCTAGAGGGAATTATTTTAAAATTAAAACCTTAAATATTTTAAATTTATATTGAAAACAGCCACATGTGAGTAAAGAATAGATCAGTAAGACACTAATGCAACAATAAGTGGAGACGGTACTTTTAGGCCGGGAAGCCTCGTTTTAAAATACTTTTTTTAATGTTCCATTTATATCCCGCCTTTAACTGCAGAGGTCATATCGGCGGCCTTGCCTATTGAGAAATGGTGTTACACGTTTAAAGGTGGGTTTTTCGATATTTGGGATTTTTATACTTTGAATCCACACACACATTCACACTTTCATTCATACTTCCAGACTCAGGGAAGGGTGAAGAATAATCTTGGCTGGAGAAAAATTCCTACCCCCCCTTGCCGGAAATCGAACCCGGGATCCCTAGTACAGTAGGCAGGTGCTCTACCAACTGCGCCACAGGACCAGTAAAATACTTTTATTCATTAATTAGGTAATAAAAATGAGTGTAATTAGGCGTAATAAAATAAAGTATGAATATGGATTTCTGTGCCTATTGTAACTGTATCTGTAATAGTAAGGGTATTAATAACTCTTGAACACATAAAGTATTGGAGTTCATGTTAAAACACTGTCTGGGACCTGAAGTTAAGTGGCTGAAGAAGTGCACATTTAACGGTAAGCAAGGCAGTTAAGCTCTCTCTTCACCCACAAATCTATTATACTCTCCTGTAGGGGATATCGCTATTGTCTCATTGTCCCGTAATTTCCAATAACCGAAAGAGTGAGACGGAGTGCCTCACTAGATATAACTCGGAGAATTCCCTGATTCGACATGGCAGTTTGAAGGAGGGGATGGAGAAGCCCCAATGAAAATGTATGCTTTTAGTACGAAATGTCAAGGCGCGTAAAATCGCCTGGGAAGCCCATCAATTAGAATAAAGTAAATTGAAGAGGCACGTGAGTTTAAATGCATTGGAAATGGGAGAATTCATACACTGAAGCTTCGTACAGTCTTCACCTAATTGCCGTACAATCTTCTTCTCATCCTCATAACCTTTACAGTCTCCTTGCCGTCGTTATATTACCTACACATAGTCTGAAAGTGTCGAGTCAGTGAGTCGAATTAATTTAAAGTAATTATCACGGCATAGAAGTGCGACGCTTATTAGTGCAGTTTGAGAACAGTGGAGTGAACCAGCCTAAATAGAGAACAAAGGAAAAGTGCGCGGAGATCTTGTTTCTTAAATAAACCGCGTCGGACCGTGCCGTATAGGGCAAGCATAAACAGTGTTTTAACAAGAACGCGAATGCTCGAATCCTGATTAACAAGACAGTAAAACAAATTAAATAAATTTTGGGAATGCTAATCCTGAGTAAAACTCCACAACTTGAGATATCACTCCTTTTTCTAAAGGACAGGGCCCATGCTTTTAACGAACAGATGGTGACACTAGCCAAGGACGGACATCGAACCCAGGACTGAATGAGGAAGAGACTAGCTGGAGCCATCAACGAAGAGAAGAGCATCCACCACCTTCAACGATGTACAAACCCAGTTACTGCCTCAAAATGCTATACAAATGATCTGCCTGTTCATAGGAAGTTTATTAAATACCTAAATATGAGGTATTTGATGTTTCAAACAAATGACCTTAGTTACTTTCCAATGCTATTATATTGGAAGTAACATCAGGAATCTGCTAATGTAGTTCCTAACATATATACACCGAAGCATGTTATAGAAAAATTAGTAAATCAAATGTAGAAACACACCTTGCAGTCATACATTAAGACATACATCATACATTCAGACATTAAGACTGATCAGTGACATGTAGAAGAATTGTATTCTAAATATTCTATTAAATGGGTTAAAGTGCTAAAAATCAATAATAATACAATACATATTGAACCACAATTTACGGAATAAATAAGAAGAATCCAAAATCAACCAAGGCTGTGGTTCAGCATTCACCTTCTTAATAAACACATTTATGATCTGTAAAGAGAATGGAAAACAGTTTCAAACAAAGCAAATCCCGATACTTCAACATGTCACTATATGATGACTCTTAAAGCTTTTTAACAAAACTGAAAGTGATTACAGAAAACAGTATATAAATGGACCAAATTTGTACACTTGATAACTTGATTATTTTATTTGATGCTGGCGTTCAAATACGAGAATTGAATGCGTTGGAGAACAAGTTCGTCAACATTTAGGCTGCTTATGAATACCTCAAATGGATTGAAAGAAAACTAAATATATTTGAAACGTTATGTAGTAGAATAAGAAAGGTTTTGCAGAAGAAAGTATTAAAATGAACAGCTTTAAATGCCATAAATTAATGGAAATTTTAGTTCTGCTGAATAGCTTAAAATCTCGGATATGGAGTAACAGAGATTACATAAATATCAATACTTAGAAATTTATTAAAATACGTCTAAGGTGGCAGTTAAAAAAAAAAAAAAAAAAAAAAAAAAAAAAAAAAAAAAAAAAAACAACAACAACAACATACTAATGTTACCATATTTGGGTAAGTTCCAGTAACAATAAAGAAGATTATAGGTGTAACCAGATGTAAAAGTTAAAATATTGAAACAAATATTAAGCTAAAAGTAGTAAGTTTATAAAAAGTTGGAAAATTATCTTAGAGGTGGTTCTTTGGAACTAAAACTAGAGCCATAAGTAATCGTTCAAAGAAGATAATAAAGGGGATAATCATGATTTTTTGTAATTATTAAACTTTATCGTCATTCATTATTTATGTAATTGTGCAGTTACTCTCTGATTAGTCACAAAAAGTACAATTTCAGCTCCAGATTTTCTCCAGGCTAAATCTGGATCTCCGTTATATAACTACAATGCCTAACTTGGAATGTTCTCTCATTTATACACACGGTATATGAAAGAGTGAAGGGTAATGTTGGGAGTAAATTGTTCCCTTATAATGAAATAATAGGATGCTGAGATTGCAGTCTTGTCTGACTGCTATTGAAAATCAACAATGTTCCTGCCTTTTGGGTTGTGATTGCCGGGAAATGTTAACTATCCAACTATAAGTGAGCACACGCTGTTAATTATGTAAATTGTGTATGCTATCCCCTAAATATTACATTTTTCTCCAACAATTTTGAATATTGCTAATAATTGGAGATGGATCTGTGGGTGATCATTGGTTCCAGTAACTATGACATCCAAGCTAAAGCATATTTGTCACTCACTTTCAATTGCACCTAAAATATTTCCCTTGCAATATCCAATAAAATTGTCATTTCAAAGATCTGAACTACAACTTAAGAATATACAAATCATAACTATTTTAAAACATTTTAAAAGCGGCCGCCCCCTCCCTTCGTTCAGTAATGAGCTCAGAAACGTCTATGTTCAGTCTCTACTGTCGTGTAAATTTGCATTTGGCAGTCAAAGTATTGTTTCATGATTCTAATTGGGCGACATGCTGGAAGACAATTTCAGTAATAATTCGTTGCGCATTCAATCTGCATATTTTTTGCCAATCACTCTACCTAGAAATTACGACTGATTTCTTGAAAATTAAAGCTATTATGTAGAATCATGTTTCCTTATAACGTATAATTATGCCATTCACATATGTCATGAGAAAATACGTACTTGCACCACTCGCCAAATCGACCTCTACCAAACCACTCATTGAAATCATCCGGTTCCGATGGTTTCTCAGCAGGGAACTGATTGACTTTAGTCATTTATGCTTTTATAGTTGTCTTTTTTTATTGGAAACCATTCAACAGAAAATACCATTAAGGCAATTGTACTCAACAGAGCAGTCATAATTTACATAGACAAGCTATTAACTTCCGATGTTAATATTTTTGGTAAACATTCTATTGCTAATGCTATGAGCTATTTCATTAAACCTTGTAGACATACAAATCGTTCCTCTTGAAGCTGGGTTCTGAAATGGGAATGAACAAAACTCTCTAATATGGCATCAGAAACAAGGCATCATCAATGTCTGTTCATCTGAGACTCGAACCCGGTAATGATAGCGAACTTTCTCTGCTAGTGACGGAGGGAAGTTTCTCTCTAGCTACTAGCTCTACTTTAACTGGTCCATTTACCTACTGGCTTAGTTTCTAACAGCTTCAATCGTATGGCAGCCGGCGCTCCTACTTGTCAATTTCCTTTTGCACTTCGCATGCGCTCTTCGCAGACGCATTTTATTGACAAGATTAACTTTAAACTAACTTCTATACTTTTATTATTTTTCTTTGATGAAGATAGTAATAGCACTTTAACTATGTTTGGAGCACACTGAAGCTGAATTTGCAAAACGTAAGAAATAGCGGATTTTGTTAAGGTTGCAGTGGAGGAATCAAAGGACATAGATCAACATTTTCTGTTGTGGATGCTACTCACAACCACGCTGTAGATTGTAGATTAATTTTACATAATACCCAACTATTTAGAGTAAAATACAATTTCAGATAGTTAAACATTAACTTTTGACCATATTCTGGCTATATTTTACGTGAAATATATTTTTAAAGAAGGCATATTCATTTAACATTAACTAAGTACTTAATACTTCAGTAAAACTGTTCATTGTTTCTGAGCAACAAATTTTTCTACTATTTAGATGATAGGCGTAGTTAAATAATGTAATACTGCTACTAATTATAGAAATGATAAACTTTATGATTAACTTATTGCTATATTACTGCTATGTTTTACGTATTATTATTATTATTATTATTATTATTATTATTATTATTATTATTATTATTATTATTATTATTATTATTATTATTATTATTATTATTATTATTATTATTATTATTATTATTATTATTATTATTATTATTATTATTATTATTATTATTATTATTATTATTATTATTATTATTATTATTATTATTATTATTATTATTATTATTATTATTATTATTATTATTATTATTATTATTATTATTATTATTATTATTATTATTATTATTATTATTATTATTATTATTATTATTATTATTATTATTATTATTATTATTATTATTATTATTATTATTATTATTATTATTATTATTATTATTATTATTATTATCATCATCATCATCATCATTATTATTATTAAATGTTTCATTAACTAACATTAACAATTTATGTAATTTCTGAATTAAAATACTTTTCACATTGCATGTTTGTCGATGTATATATTAATTTGTTGTGAAATCTTCCTCTAAATGTATTACTCATTAAAAGAAGCAGTTAAGGTGCATAAAACTCTGACAAGCTTGCCTAATCTTTTAAGCTTATGTTTGTCTGAATACAAAATGTTATTTAACAAATTGATAGATAACCCAGAAGTTTATTAAGTATGATTTTATTAATATTTTTGCAGCAGTATGAATTCTTCAGAGAAACATAAAGCCCAATCTTAGCCTAAAGTGTGATGGATGATACTAAGGCTATATTGTAAGTAAATGTAAGTGAATAGTTTTACACGCAAATAACAGAACACGTCGATCTCACTGTAAATGTTGCTGATTTATAATTACAAGATACATAATTTTTAAATATTTACTTGAAATGAAATCTTTGGTCACATAAAATAATTATTAGTGTATTTACTACATTCTCAAGGGAAATTACAATAAGAGTTAACTGTGCTACATATGAGCTTCTTTTCAAAGCCAATCTGTTGGTGTTATACAAGCAGCTAATGGATCGATTCTCAGATTAGCTGTCTTAAGACTCCTTGCTAAAAAGTTTGAAAATGTTCATTAGCTTTCCCCTTGAAAGAATTGGTGTTATATTATTTCGTTTATATGTGTTAATTTTGTTTCTGTACTTCTAATGTAATTGCGGTCGAACTTTGTGGCTCCATTGGTAGAATTCTGGCTGCTGTTCCAAGTAGTGTTCCGAATCGTGACCGAGAAGGAGAATTTGGTCATTGAATAAGAAGCCTTCTCGATACTGTCCAACCTCTAGCGTGTGATTTTGACAGTCCTTGATGTGAGTTTCGGTTATTTAAGAATAGGTGGGTCAGACTTTAGCTCGACATTGAAAACACGCTCCACTGTCATATTTAATGAGGTATTTATATCGTAATGAACACAACATAGAACAAAGTTATGTTTAATAAAAATAGCTGAAACTAAAAATTCTATTATTATTTAAAACAATATGGTGATATGTTTCCTATTTGTGAATTTTATTCCTCTGCTTTGAAACATGGTTTCTAAGCTATAAACCTGCTTCTGGAAGATGAAGCTTGTAACCGTAGTTTTACAGCGTTTTAACTACCTATTTAATGCGTCTGTGCTTAAACGATATCTTCAGTCAATTTCTCTCCTCTAGAGTTTTAGCATAACTTCTCCACCTTACCAATGTTGATGTAGTCCTAAAACGTCTTATCTCATATGTATGTAATGTAAATTACCAAATAGTTATTTTCACCACTAGCTAGTATTCAAAATAATTGCATATACATGCTAAACTGATCTAACACTGAAACGGAAATTCCACAAAAATTAAGTAGCACAGACCACCAAAGTTTTGTTTTAAATATGTGACCCCTTTTCAGGAATCTGTCCCACAATCTTGAAATTTACGCACAATAAACCTTCAAAACATCCACAGCAATCTCAATGAAATAACATTTAGAATATTAGGTTTGACATTTAATTGACCTTCTCTACCCATTATCGTTTATTTTAATATTGCTCTGCGGACTATTCTCAGGACCCTTATTTGCTTTTTATCTAGTTCATATTATTCGAGCGGAATCTTGACATAAATGCTTTCACTAACATTTCCTTGAGGTTACAAGTTAAAATGATTAATAGCCAGTCGTTATATTCTGGTATTTGAGCTCCATACTCTTTCTGGGGTGCCACAGTAACAACAGAACAGCAACAGCACTTTCAAAATCGAACGTGACCTGCTCTACTCACTTTGGTGTAAATTATCCCTACAAATGCTTATTCTTCTATTTACTTCATATTAATCGAAATAAATGGTTGCAGAAATTGATTTATTGCATATTTCTATATGGGTACAATAGGAATAGGAGGATAATTATCACCTAAGTGATAGTAGAAGCTTTTAAGAGTTTAAGATTCTATTCCCTATGGTCAGGACATAAAAACAAGAGCAACGTCTTCCTATTTGAGAAAAGTGTATTTGAAAAATCTGAATTTCTCGAATGCGATTACCTCTTAAAAGCAATATATATATAACTTTATCTATCTCTTAAGGTTTACCAATGAAGCAATACTGAAGAGAATTTCAGAGGTTATTTACGTATGCTATATTAATCAAACTCGTCAACAAATGACTTTTTGGCTCATTTTTCCAAGTAAAGAGTAATATAACGACGAAATATTTTCTTAAAATTTTGTGTCACATCCTTGGAAGATCTTCATCTGATTACCTTTCACATATGGACGACTGACACCTCCAAGGGCTTGCAAGCCTGTGCTTAAGGTCAGATGCCTATGCCTGTTGGGGAGCAGAACGAACCTATGGACTGGACAGTGTGAAGACCTGGAAGCAGGTGCACCAGGTATGTGTGTGACGAAGAGGATGATGATATGAAATGCAGGCGAAACGGATGACTGTAAAGGTGATAATACAGCAGTTGGCGGAATGGGTGGCGGGGGAAACCGGAGAACCCGGTGAAAACCCGCCAAGACACCGTTTCATCAATCGCAAATACCACATGCGAGTTCCTGGGATCGAACCTAGGCCGCCTTGGTGATAGGCGAACGGTCTAAACGCGCGGCCACCATATCCTTGGAAGATCCTGAACTTGAATACTAGGTTTGATATTTAATCAACTGTTCATTTTTCAGTTATGCTGTTCTGGACACACACACACACACACACACACACACACACACACACACACACACACACACACACACAAACACACACACACACTCACACACTCACATACACGCGCGCGCATACTAACGAACCTTTTACTCGAAGTGTTACTGAATTTGTGGGACCTCAAAATCTTGGAATTGAGTGGAATCAAGATACAGTTTGTTATGCAGATTTATTAAACATAAGGCAAACGCTAGAGCCATGTTTGATAAAATAAAATATTTTGAAAATGTTTCTTGGTATGTGAATTTTCTTGAAAATCTTTGTGACACGTTTTTTGAAAATATTAAGGTTAGATACCTTTTTGTTGTTTATCCTAATTTTCGATTAGAGTGATGCCATTCAGAATGCATGTGGAGCATCATGTAAATTATTTATTCAGCAGCCCTCAAAACATCTATTTGCGGCGAAATTATTTAAAAATGTTAAAGAAGTGCCTTACTGACACTTCATTCATACTTTAGTATATGCTAATGGAAGTTCGGTTGAAACTTTTAGTTTTTCACTTCAGAAGGTCGTGAAAAATAAATCATACATTTCAGAGCAACTTTGGAGATGGGTAATTAGACTGGAAATTAAAATAAAATGTTTGGAACTTCAGACTTGAAATACAATCATCTAATTTATTTATATTTTATATTTGCAAGCAGTACTTTGCAAAATATTGCCAAAGTAACATTTCTTCGAAATTCATCCTATTAAATAAATATGCATTACTTGTTTTATGTACCTATGTGTAAGAAGGCCTCTGAATCTACCCGCTGGTTATCACGTAGCAGTGGAGCAAAACCAGTTTTGGCATCGCTGAAAGCGGAATGTTTACTGGTATTGTACTGTTATTCCAACAAACAGCACTTGTGATATCTTCCTTCGATGAAAGTGAGACATACCACTTGTTATTCATAGTTAACCCTTAAACCTTGCTTTCTACACTCTTACACTGCCCTCGTGACATCCTTAGCACTAGGGACGAACTTTATTCCTCGTGTTTTTGTAGTTCGATACATAATCCTCATTTCAGAGCAAAATAGTCGATTGTAGACTAAAGGGGCTTCGGTTTACTAACTAAGGTCAGTTTAATCGAATGCAAGTAGCAAGAAGAAACTGTCACAGAAAGGAGATTCTAAAGGTGTGGTGCAATCAGCGTACACAAGCATCCGAAATAGAAACTCTTACTGGTATTTTAAATCGTACAAGTCGAGATTCTTCTTCATTTTCACCAAAAGGTTGGTTCATAATTATAAAGAAGAATTAACATTTGATCTGAATATTTCTTTAAAATGTTAGATTTTGCATTTATCGAATGTGGATCATTTTGAGCATAATTTTGCTTATAACGCATGGCTATAGATATACAAGTTGGATCAAAAGACGTGGTTTTAATTTTTTATAATTTGCCTTTTGTAGGTAGAGGAACATCTGTATTTCCTCCCAAATTTCCACACCGAGATTGCAATGGAAATATATGTTCTGAGAAAAATTGAAAAAAGCATCTGGTATTCATATTCCATAAGATCTGTTGGTCTCAATATTTTAACACTGTGGAACCCATCCTGTCTTTTACCTAGCAATTAAATAAACAAGTTAAATATGTTTAATATCCCTTAATTATTGAGGATTACTCTTCATTGGGCAACTGTGAAAGGCATAGAACAGCACATTCCTACAAATAGTTTTGCATCCATAAATCCCAGTCTTAACGAATCTGGGCTACTTGTACACTGCATTTTATTGCTATTCTTCTATTTTGATAGTTTGTGAATTCAAAATACCAAGATATTGCTGCCAACCTCATGTTTCTCAAGCATTCAGTAAGTTATTAATAATTTTCCATTGCATGTATTTTGTGACCAGTTTAAGAATCCGCTTGATGCTAAAGTAACTCAAAATAGTTTACCTTCTCCATTAATATCTACCTAATTGTAAGTTTGCCTACAAGGGGTACACTTATTAGAGTTTAGATAGAATGTAGGGGAGGGTCGTATAATTTGTACCGTCGCCTAAATTGAAAAAAAGTAATTAAAAAATAAAAATTAATTCCATTATAAATGCTGGCATCTACGTCAAGCATTCTGAACTATGTCTACACACACACCATTTTCTGCGAGAATAATCCAGTGAGTTGCATCGTGCAAACGGGAGGCGAATGAACTTACTTTAGGTAGCTTCAATCTAGTTTTTCCGTCACTTACCTAGAGGAAATACTTCCGAAAGTTAAGTGAAATTCCACAATGCTAAATTTTACTAAAAACCATCTTAATATACTGTAATTCTCACTGCGTTATAGATCCGTGACAAAAACCGGTAAGCTGCAAGCATTTAAGAAAAATAACGTGTCATGGTTGCGTATTTTGTACCAGCTTCAGTTTACTGTAACGTATCGGTACAATATAGGGAGTTTTCATTGCAAACTTTTTATGTCATAATGACGTGCTAAAAAGATATAACGGTATTCAATTGATCAATTTTAAGCCATTAACTTCTATTTTAGTGTACATGTAATAAACAAAATGTTATTTAATACAACAACAAAAAAACATTAATTTCTAGATTTTTAAACTAAGCAGTCCTACCTTTCATTGCAAATAATAAGAATTTTTACACAAAAATAGCACAAACGCACTAAATTATATATTTAAAAATTTTATATTTCATATTCTGGTGTATGTGATTGTCTGCCTCTGTAACGATTTATAATTATATATTTAATTTCAGTATAGCAACCAAGTGGCAATACTGGAGGTGGTCACAGGATCAACTGAGTCTTGTGTTCCCTGCATATATGAACGGCGATCATAGAATACATGAATGTCCCGGTATATACAATGTGCCAAAGACTGCAATATTAAGCCATGCCAAAACAAAAACCTGATATGTTGCATTCACAGGACTTTCTCTACCCTTGCTGTAACCATTCTTACAAACGCTTATTTCTATATGTTCTTCCTGTTAGTTGAGATAAACATTTGCAGAAATCATTATCTTCTCTTCGGCACAAGAAGAATATGGGATTACAGTAGACTTTCAGCTTTAGTCAAATCTTTTAAAGCTTTCAAATTCCGTTCTCTTTGCACGGTTACATACAAATAAAAAGTGAATAAGGAATTTCCATTTGACAGAAATTCTAAAAAACTCACACAAATAACAAGGAATACCTCCGAAATGGTTCACTCTACAAAAAAATGTTTATTTAGACATAAATAGTGAGTTTCAGCAAGATGTACATTTTTGTATAGTAAGAGTCAGCATATATCTTACAGTTTACAAGTTATGCAAAAGTCATCTAGACCTACACGGGCCATAGCCAGAAAATTCAAGATATGCATTTCATTTGTCATAAAAATATCTGAAACATATGGTATGTTAATCAAAATTCGTTAAAGCCATTTTCAAGAAAATCAAAATTTTCGAAAAACTTTCCAAGTAAAGGGTAATTAGGGTGGAGAACTTTTCTTCAAAATCTTCGTGTCGCATCCTTGAAAGACAGTAAACTTAAATACTAACTTTAGTTTTCAGTCGAAGTTTCGTTTTTGAGTTTTGTTGTCCACAGGCTTTTTTTTTTTTTTTTTTTTTTTTTATTTAGCGGGCTTCAAGACATATTCCCAGTGAAACCTCGTCATCCAAACTTTATTACACGTAGTAGAGAAAGTAATATGTGGCTGATAAGAGGAGTATGAGATGGTTTGAAAGACAGAAATTGAAAACGAACTGGAAACTCACATTTTAAAGTTTGAAAAAAGAAATGATCCTTGGATTAACGCCAAAAGATGTAGGGAAACTCACTTTTGATATAGCGGTGACAAATGGACTACCACATAATTTCAACCGTGAAAAGGACCAAGCAGAAAAGAAATGGTATTATGCATTTCTGAACAGGCATCCGAAATTGTCTTGTAGGCAGCCAGATATAACTTTTACGTCTCGAGCGAAAAGATTTAACAGGAAAAGAGCCAACGAATTCTTCGATCTACAGATGAAGTAATTAGGGGCTTAAAATGTAAAACATGGATCCATTTCAAATGTATAGGAGTAAGGAAATCTGTAAAAAAGAAGTACTTCTGTACTGACTGCAAAGGAAAATAAATTGTTTGTGGAAAAAATTGTGTGGTACAATTTAGGAACCTAGGGATACAATTTATGAAACCAGTTGCATAATTTGTACCCATTGCAGACATTTAGAGAACTTAACCTAATGACTTGATGTTAACTTAAAATAAACATTTCTTTTTAAGTAAATCATCCTAACATGTTAGAAATTAGGATGCAGTTACTAAAATAGTTCAAAAGTTGTGAGTTACGATTAGAAAAAATAAAATGTGAAAATTTGCACAAATCAGGCAACTCTCCCCTATCATATTTTATAAGTTTGGTAAAATTCACACTACTTGGTTTAGGTAGAACAGAAAGAAACTAAATATGTTGAGCCAAACCGCTGGATATACGTGGTTGAATCACCATATTCCCTAGTTACCCTTTTAATTTATGCACCTTGCTAAGCTGCACTCGAATTTCTATCACTCTCTTAAAGTTCATTTACTTATGTAGAGGGAAGTTCATAACTGAGTAAAAAAGGCTCTTTATGGGATAAAAGGTACTTGGGAATCATGTCTGTATAAACATCAACCTGATTTCTTTCATTAAATATGATAATGGTGTAATGATATTTACTTTTAA
>CM060966.1:85879844-85934844 GCA_030765045.1 Tenodera sinensis
CATTTTGAAGAAAATTTACAACATTTTGAGGGCACATTCTCTTCGATTTAGCTCAGAGGAGGGAAGGGGAAAATGTATGTATAATAAAAATTATCTTGTTAAAATAACTGCATGAATAGGAAACATACATTTTTTAAATAAGTTCAATTCTGAAGGTATTTGTTTAGACGCTTAAACCTCCCAAACTTTCTCAGCTAATTAGAGAATATTGCAGTTTATAAATTGCATAATATATCGAAGAGTATTTCGGATAATATTAATACAACTTAATGGTCTTTATTACTTCGTGCCTTCTTTGATTTGGGCCAATTTGATGATAGTTGTTCAGTGCTTTTAAACATCGTCCACCTAGAATTATTGGTAAGTCATTTGCGAACATGTAAAATAACAGAATATTTGTTACATTAGTTTCTCTACTCACTCTTCTGCAAATTACTCCTAAAAGCATTGTGCTCCTTAATTGATGTATATATTTGTTACACATTAATTAGTTCATTGTATGTTTAAGAACAATACAGTAGGCTAAAGTGATAGTCACGTATTTTTAAAAGCTCATCGCTCTCTCACGCCCTTGAAATCCTATGTTGCCATCATGATCTCGAGAAAATATTCCATATGTTACATTCCCATGACCATCTCTATGCACTATAATTTATGTTATAGAGCTTCTACTCCTAGAAAAGTTTATTTCTGTTCCTCAGGCTAATAGATATAACCTTTCCAGAAATGATATGTTTCGTTGTAGCCGCAACGAGATACAAAGTAGTCACACACTTAAATTGTGTTGCTGAATACTAGCCTTGAAATTCCATAGTCTTTCTAGTACACTGGAAGAAACACTATAAGAACGACAAAATATGATAAGTTTAGGTTAGGTTATGTTAGTTTAGGTTAGGTTCAATTGAAACAATTATTTTGTGGTATAACGACGCTGTCAATTTGCTGGGATCACATCAGCGTCGCCACTGCGCCGGAATTTTGTCCCGCAGGAGTTCGTTTACATGCCAGTAAATCTACTGACATGGAACTGTCGTTTTTAAGCATACTTAAAAGCCACCGGTAAGGGCCGGATTTGAACCCGCGACCTTGGGATCAGAAGGTCAGCGTCTAACCAACTGAGCCACTCAGACCTACGGTTCGGTTCAATGCGAGTCAGCTAGTATATATATATATATATATATATATATATATATATATATATATATATATATATATATATATATATATATATATATACTGAATAAAAGCTTACAACGTTTATAGATACCGGACAAGTTCTCATTGTGGGAGTACAATGTCCATTTTGGAATGGATTTATATACAGTGCAACTTGTTTCCTCTAAGAATAAAATGTATAGCTTTTACAATTTGTGCCACAGAACTTCTAGTAACGAAAGATATTTCCTAAGTAGCCACTGTTGAATGTTTAAATCTATTTTTTTCCAGTTTGAAAGAATTGTGGTTATTTTTCCACTTTGGACTTTGGTACATTATTTAAGCAAATTAATTGTAATCAAATATTTGATGTGTCATTGGAAATTAGACAGCCAAATCACCTTGGTATTCAATATGTAAACTTAAGATTATATCCATAAATTTCTTAATCATTAGCCAAAGTTTTACGTGTGTTACACACACACCCTGTTCTGTCCTGTAGTAGTAGACTGTGCCTTATATTATCTGATCTTTTTGCCGTTATTTGAATGTCATTGGGAAGAGTAAACAGGAAGTTCCAAAAATTCGATGCTAAGCCCAGCGTAAGCATGAAAACTACATGTTGTGAATGATTGTCCATAGGAGATATCTCCTGCTTTTTAATTTCTCTATTACTTATAGGAAGGATTATATTGCACTCGACATGGAAATTTCACTGGAAATATACGTTTTAAGAGATCGTCAATAAACAGTCATGTTAAGAAAAAAGAGAGACGACACCTGGCGGCTAAATCCCCACTAGCAGCACAGACATTGGCAGAGGTCCGTAAGGTTTACTAAGTTGAGGACTCCTGAAAGCCTTCCGTATATACCTAGGGGGATCGCCCGCATATGCCACCCCTCCGGAACACACCGACATCAAGGGATGCAGTGAGTTCCTTTAGAAAAGCATATCACTCTGCCCAGGTGCACCTAACACACTCGCTGACACTTGCAACCCTGAAAGAACCACTGTATGAAGGAATGAATTAAACGATTAATGAAGTGAAACGGAAGAACAGGAAATTCAGGGAATATAATTATCCTTCACAGAATTCCCCTAGCGACCCGGGAAGCCCATGAAAAAACACATAAGTCAGGAATTGAATGCATGACTTCCCGAATGGGAACCCTCACGTTACCACGACATCATCTGGCGCGGTCCTGTAGTTATGCTAGTACCAGAAATTAATATACAGATGACTTAGAGTCATTTTCTGCGACGGTTAATGTATTACAGTGGGAACTCGGCAGGTTTAACCTTTACTGGGGGCATTGTTGATGTGCATAAACAATGAGTTACAAGTACGGATCGGTGTATATCAGGGATCAGACAATAGCAGGCACCAGGACTTGACGATGAGTGGATGGTGGGCGATGCGTATTGGCCTAAATAAGCACAAGCCAAGAGTGTATGCTGGTTGTTCTATTTACTTTACATCACCACCCATGTGTTTTACTAAGAATGTATGGGAAGAAAGAAGAATCTACATTTTCAAATATATCATATGATAAAATCCCAAAGTAAACTGAACCTTTGGAAGTGTTGTGCCTGCAGGAACGAATATTTCGAAATCACCTAATACTACGAACTTTTGCAAATTTATGTTGTACATTTTAAGTATCTTTTCTGTTTTCCTGCCAAAGATATTGTTTATCTGTTTTACTTTGCCAGTTTTATAAAATTAAGTGAGGAAGAACATCTCTTATGCTACTTATAGACAATTCACGTTGTATGTTTCATTTGCCATGCTCGTATCCCCAAGAGTTTTTGTGTTAAACAAAATTCTTGAGTGAGTTTTGGAAACATAGATGTAACAAAAAGATACTTCCACGTAAATTGTTGCGATAGAGCGAATTGATGAAAATATTCGCCTTACTTTCTTAAAAAATATCCACACACACACACACACACACACACACACACACACACACACACACACACACACACACACACACACACACACGCACACACACACCCACACCCACACACACACGCGCGCGCGCTCTCTCTCTCTCTTTTTCTCTCTTTCAGAAGTACATGCACCCTCAGGTCTAAAACGTTTCCTTCCGAAACTCCCATTCCCCATTATCATTTGATTGCAATAATATAGCACCTCGTCTTCCACCTGTGATACCATATTACTGATATATAGAGCCTTAAGCACCATTAAGAAAGGAACACACATACATACGCACATACAATCACAAGTACACGCGTTAGCATATGCACAGTATTTAAATAGAAGACAATATTCCTATCTAAGTAGTAGAGGAAATTAAATTAAAAGCGTATAATGTTAGTATTTACAATGTTATTTGTATTGTTCCATAAAATAAATGTTTCTGAAACTGCGTAAAACAAAATATACACGCATTATTATTGTTCTTTCACATATGCAGTGTATAGGCCAAATATATAAAGCTAGTATCACACTGAAAAAATCAAGGCATCTGGTATTTGAAGCACGCCAGTGTCGTGTCGGCATGTTGACATGGTAGCTTAGTTGGTTAGAGCAGCAGCACGAAAGGCTGACTATCCGTGTTTTCTTCGATTTAACTTTTCCAATAGAAACTTTCTTATTCACTTAAAACAATTACTTTGTGTATTAGTTAACCAAGTTCAAAGATAATTGCTAAAGAAAATTAAAGATGTTATGCTAAGTGGTAAAATTTAAATATACACTTTTGTTTGCAGCTAAAATTGGAAAAGCTATTCTGCCTTTTCTACTGGGCGTAATGCTGAAGCTAGGGGCGTTTCTACCCATGGTGTTGAGCGTCTTGAAGGTATTGGCTTTCAAGGCATTGCTTGCCAGCAAGACTGCCTTGGTATTGTCAGCTATCCTGGGTGAGTTAGAACGACTGTATTCATTTTCTGTGTTACTGACAACTGTGTGAATTAATGTGAACTTGTAGCTGACCTTTCATTACTTATTTGTGTTGTTGAAAACAACGCTTTTTTATTAATCTCTTTTTGTGAGTTGTCTCCAGTGGTTATCTGATTAGCTAATCACAGCTGTTACTTTTCAAAAATCCAACTCTCTTCCGTGTAGTTTGGATTTCTTTATCGTTCCTTGGCCATCAAAAACGTAACTACTCTCTCTAAAAATGAACTCAATGCAGAATAGTAATAACATTTGTTACACGCTTTTCATTTTCCGTTCATTGCTTTCACATTTCCATTCTGTTTGCTGAGTAATATCCATGATATATTCACAATGTATCTAGTTCTATTAATTGAACCCTAGGTTCAGGATGTTCAATAAATTACTAAATCTACATCACATGATTTTAAATACTTTCTGTTAAATCTGAAGACAGTCTTCTTTAGATATCAGCAATCCTTTTCCTTCCTAGGGCACCATTCATTGTCTTCATATATTATCTTAACTCTATCATTTATTTTGCATCCACTCCAAAATTAACACGCTGATGAAATTGTTAACATCGGTAAATTATCTTTTACTAATAGCTACTTGAATGTGGCTTTAAAATTATTATGTGAGTGCAAGAATATCTTAATATTAACCACCCCAATTTTTTAAAATAATGCTGTCAAATACAGACGAGTTTGGAATGTTTCCTAGTCTTTTATAATTTTGATTTTACGAATAATATTGGGAACTGAATATATTTCAGCTTGTCAGCGGTACAACATATGCATATGCTTCATTTTTTAGAGTTAATTCTGGTAATACAACGCGTCAAAAAAGTAAAATTCTGCTACTCTAATATAAATCTCTATTATAGATATTCTATACAAAACAATTACAGCGAATGTTATGATGGTGAGTTCGCTAGATCAGTAATACTTGATTGAAGTCCGCCCATAATCACCTGCCAGAAGGTATTGATTTCCCGAAAATGATGTGTTCACAGCTTCAGGCAGTTGTGATCCGTGAAAGGTTGACCTGTTCCTTCGTACGCATTGCACACAGAAAAGTTAAAAAAAAAAAAAAAAAAAAAAAAAAATCCTTTAAGACGATGGTTGAGAGGTAATCTCTTAAGTGTGGGCTTCAAAATATTCGCTAAAATTATAAGTAAACATCTAAATGATATATCCGAAATCCTACTAAGTGAAGAACAACATGGATTCAAAAAAGGGAGATCCTGTACGATTGCATATTTATTGTAAGGCAGATAATAGAGAAACGAAGAGAATATCATTTGGAAACACATCTAATATTTATTGACCATAAAAGCATATGACACGTTCTTCGTAAACAATTATGGGAAACAATGTGTGACAGGGGATACCCAGGACATCTTATTGTTCTGATACGACAGATTTATGGAGGTACGATCGTCAGCATAAAGGATGTAACAAGAGTATGAACAGCGAGTTAATTAATTTAGGAGTACGACAGGACTGCCCAATGTCGCCTACGCTATTCAAGTTATACATAGACGCAGCAGTTGAGGAATAACAATCCCAACTTAGAAGTAATTTTAAACTTAATTCGACTAATTTGAATACAATATTGTTTACTGATGATAAAGTAAACTTTGCTAGAAATGCAAATATGCTACAATTAGCAAAACGTCAGTTGGAAAAAATAATGATCAACACAAAAAACAAAACCTATAGTTTTATAGGGAAAGACCAGTTAAGATCAAAAATAATTATTAAAGATGGAACAACAACATTTCAGTTCTTTAGGATCTGATATCAAATTTTATGATAAGAGATATGAAATTTTTTTTATAAATTTCAGGATATATGTAGAAAGCTAAAACGTACTCCTAAAAATAAAATTCGAAATGAAGCTATGTTGAAATTCTACAAAGTGATGGCCGTACCGAAATTGGTCAATGAACAGAAGGGACAAAAAAATGCTGGAAACAGCAGAAATTAAGTTTTTCATAAACATTGCTGGATACACCCGTTTGGGTCATACAAGGAATGACACAATCACAGAACAACTAAAAATATATAACTCAAATAGTAAAATATCTAAATACAAACAAAATTGGACAGATCACGTAACTTCTTCTTTACCTGATTACCCTCCCCTTACGTAGGACTTACACCCCCCTAGGCCAGTGCCTAGGGTAAGACGCCTGTCGGGGAGCAGAGGAACCTCTGGACCAGACAGAGTGAAGCACCAGGTATGATAGTGAGGAAGAGCATGATATGAAATGCAGGCGAAATAGACGATTGGAAGAGTGATAATGGAGCAATTGGTGGAATGAAAGGCGGGGGAAACCGGAGAACACCCGCCCAGACGCCGCTTCGTCCACCACGAATACTACATGCGGGTCCCGCCTAAGTGGTAGGCGAGCAGTCTAACCACTCAGCCACGGCGTCGCCATTTCAGATCCAGACTCAGGAAAAGATGAGGAATAATCCTGGCTGGAGAAAAATTCCTACCACCCCCTGCTGGGAATCGAACCCGGGACTACTTGCACAGCATGCAGGTGCTCTGCCAACTCCACTACGGGACCAGCTGATCACATAACACGGATGTAAAATAATAGAATAACTAAAATAGTTGCAGGATATAAACGTTTAGGTCTTTCAGTGTTGGAAGACCCAAACGTCGGTGGAAAGATGATCTTCTCTGAGACGAAACATGCCAGCCTGGCCTATTTTGGTGTTAATGATGATTGGTATTATGACGATGATGGTCGCTGATTACTCACTGTGATATTAGTTGCAATAGTTATGTATTGGTACAGGTGTCTCATGCTTGGGTGTGTTTTAAGTAGTTAGGGAGACATTGTTGTAGCAATCATGTTTCCAATTCTCCCTTCGCTATACTTATTGGAGGAACTATGTTTATGGAGTTTGTCTGTAACAGTTATCTCATGGCACTTTAGTGTGCCATAAATACTGACTGCATTTTCCTCTACGTGGTAACAAACTTTCACTTTATAGATATTTGATATCCTATTAATTGGTGGACATATAGGCTCCTTAACATATTTAGGCATTGATGCTTGAATTTATATTTATAACAAAGTAGCTGGATATTTTCTCAAGGCTACACATGCTTGAAATTTAAAATATTTATTCATTTGCACTTATTCTAAAATGCTAATAACAACATAGTGAAAGCCTTATAGTAAGATTATTACTAATTTCTGTAGTTTTGTTGTCTCATACAAAAGTTCCCATTTTGTTTCCAGGAAAAAGGTTATCTAACCACTTTCAACATTTGGTGCATTCCCAGTATCAGCAATAATACAAATTAGATATTACAAATTATTACCCATTATTAACATTTCTGTCAAGTTATGTGCGGAGGCTATACGAACAAGCGTTTTGGTAATTAGTATATATCCAGATTGGTGTATTAGTTATTTTTTCTCTTCGTCTAGCAATTTTACCCAAACCAATCATAAAGTTTACTACTTGCATGGTCTTAACTACGTCGAGAAATGAATAACGCCTGGTATACCTATATGTTGTCCGTTTTGCTTGATACCTCGAAGTTTGAACTAGTGGTTTAGATAGCGTGAGGAATTGCCTTGCAGAAAGCGTTGGAACTGGTGCAACATTCGTTATCACGAAGACGGCCCTCTCTGTGTAATGGCTTCTGTGCCACACCTACTTAGAGATACGAAACAACTGAAAATATGCTACTCTTAATAAGTAAAATTATAAGTTAGTAAATGAAGCAAATCTTGTTGTACTGTTCATTACACTGTCCTCAATTACCAGTGCAAATACTTACACTATTGAATTTGAAGAATCACGTGCACCGACAAAAAACGTTGATAAAAATCAATTTTGATTATTTATTTTTACCAATCCATTTAATGAGTTGCCCCCCCCCCACTCAAAAAATGGGTTTCTGAATACATATTTGCTAAGTACAGATGAGGTGAAGAAACGTTGATAATTATATCCTTATCAGGCCAACAGGGTTAATAATAATAATAATAATAATAATAATAATAATAATAATAATAATAATAATAATAATAATAATAATAATAATAATAATAATAATAATAATAATAATAATAATAATAATAATAATAATAATAATAATAATAATAATAATAATAATAATAATAATAATAATAATAATAATAATAATAATAATAATAATAATAATAATAATAATAATAATAATAATAATAATAATAATAATAATAATAATAATAATAATAATAATAATAATAATAATAATAATAATAATAATAATAATCCCGAGGCCAAGAGCCCTTTTTGGACCAAGGCCTACCGCCCGACCGCTACGTCCCCCACCTCTGCTCATTACGAGCGTCATGAGTGGAGTGCAGTACTAGAGGTGGATGTGGTCAGCACCCGCGGTCCCTCACGGCCGATTACGCGGTCTTCGCAGAAAGGGATCGCTACTTCTCAATCAAGTAGCTCCTCAATTGGCCTCTCAGGGACCTAAAGAGGCTGAGTGGACCCCGGACAAGGTCTCCCAGTGGTAGAAAAGCCCTGCGCCGGTACCGGGAATCGAACCCGGGTCTCCGCTTGGAAAGCAGCAGCGCTACCATTGCAGATAAACGAAGTACATACATTAACTAAGAAAAGGTACTATAACTTCACTCGGGGCAACCAAACTTAAGTTTATGTAGAGCAGAAGCGTTTCCATGGTTCGTTCCGCGTTGCACATTAACACAATTTTTTTTTTTTTTTTTTTTTTTTTTTTTTTTTTTTTTTTTTTTTCGTACTACAGGACATATTCCTTTAGCGTTGTTTACCTGCAGTCAACTCCTATTATGTGTAACGAGTGAGGGCTATTTGATTGTAAACATAACAGCGCTGCCAAACAAGCCTATTGTTAAATGCCCCGGGTAGTACTTATATGCAACAATGGAGCTGTCTAAAACGTAGTAAGCACTGATGTAACTGTTCTTTAACATTTTACAGGTGTGAAGAATTTGCTGGACAATCAGAGGGAACACCAAGGTAGTCAGAAAGCTCAGGTACATCATATACACGCCAATCCGGTGCACAATTACGGGGAGTTCTCTGGCCACAGTGATCTGCTTCGTCTGGGAGAAGGAGGGCAGCAGTACGAGGAACACCAGCAATTGAGTGACTCCCGTTCAGAGTACAGTGCTTTAGCACCCGGAGTTTATGGTCGCTCCCTTCAGAGTGAAGACGCTAACAGCAATTCCAAAGTCAGGAAGAGATCCATAACCAGCTTGCATGGTATTATTCACAAAACTAGGACATTTCTCGCTTAATATACTGTTAAAATGAAGAAAAAGTGAATTTGCTAGTAACATTTCTATTTATTTTTGTGTGCATCATGCTAAATTAATTATTTATTCAAAGGATGTCGAAACCTAAAAAAGACTTTGGACACTTACCTCACGCCCACCTTACGCTAAATTGTGGGACCCTTTTATTTCAAAATTTATTTATTACATAACAGTATGTTCAAAGACTCAAATTTTCGTAGCTCATCATAATCGCCGCCATCATCATCATCATTATTCAAGATTCGTACCCATGAATCTTAATAGCTAATTTTATTCAAGTGAAATTTTAAAATATATTTCTTTGTCTGAATGTGTTGTAAATAAGACTGTCTGTTCATTTTTATGTAAATATAACTTCAGGGAAAATTATGGATATGTCTGTACAATATCTATCACCATTATGATTTCTCTGTGTACCTGTCATACCCCCTCACCTCGCCCATCTAATATATTCCCAATATTGTCTTCTCATCTTTAAGTTTAACATTTAATAAGGTAAGGTAACTTATATGGAAGAGAACTTCGGCGCTTCAGCCATTCAGCCATGTGGTCTTTTCTACCTGTGCCACACAAGGAGACGTCCCAGGAGAGAGGGATGAGGGGAGAGAGGAGACAAAAAATGGCCAATCCAGAAGACCCTACAGAGTACACGACAGGGTGCTTGTTCCAGGCTGAATCTCCCCGTTGGCGTCTAATACAGTTGCCAAACTCCCCGCTCCAGGTGGGCAGGTTCCCCCGTGAGGCTCGGAAACCGAAAATCTTGCCTCTGGGCGACGGAAGTTTACAGAGATCACCTTTTCCCCTTTTGCACCGCCCGAGACACCTGTCGACGCGGATTCAAACAACCAAATGGATAAAGGGTGAAGTGAAATGAGAAATGACTTGACATAGAGGGCGTGGAATTTCGGGAAATGAAATGAACCTTTCCAGAATTCACCTATTAAACCGGGGATCCCAAAACACCCATGGGTCGAGAAAGTGAACCACGGGAATCAAACCCATGATCTCCCGAATAAGTGCCACGGACGTTACCACCTCAGCTATGCCTTCGATTCATTATTTAATAACACTTGATTTAGAGGAAGTGCAGGAAACAAAGTAATCGAGGATAATTCAACCTAGTTGAATGGAGATTTCAACTGAGATACAGAAAGATTAATCATATTCTGGTTGCTAAGTGCCGTTTGAAGAAAATATTCCCAGCGGTATCACTGTATTTTTCGATTATGAACATTATTTTCTTCAAGTTTAGTTTCAAGGCATTGGTATTCTCAAGGTATTTTCTGCACTTGTAGAAAATACCTCATATAAATTGGTAAAAATCGTATTTAATGTGCCAAAACATAGAGGAGACCTTATTGTCTGAAAATATGCATAGTAAACAATATATAGTACAATACTGAGTCAAACACATAAATAATCTCGTGGTATTCCAACATAACCATAAATAAAAGTCCACTCTTTCTGCTTCTAGTATGGCCTCAACCAAAATGTCGGCACATGGTTGTCTTAAGACTGAAATCACTTTTAGGAGTATCAAAAACAAATTTATGAACAAATTGGACTTTTCATTTTTTATTTTCATGTCTTGTGTTCTTGCACTTGCGGTTTCTATAGAATTAAGTAAGCATCTACTGCTGGTCCGTTGGATCGTTGCACGTTGTAAAACCTCTCTGCACCTGCATACAATGAAACCACAACTGAAGAGAAGATGCCATTGAAGGGAGCCACGTATGCTTATTTTAAAATACTGAGGTAAATATATATTGTAGATTTATCGAAACCTATTACCTTCAAGGAATAGTTAGGCAATTAAAATGCAGGCGAATTGTAAAATGGAAATACCATTTATATTTTAACAGCTATTATTAAATTGCTGTCCTGTTTAGGGAAGTGCTGCTGGTTCTGCCGTCATAGAAATCGCTCATCACTGAGAGGGCAGAATTTCAGAATTATATTTTGAACACCTAGCTTTGGATTACAAGAAATGTTTAGGGAAATTTAAATTATTACTTGTTATACATTATTTCAACAAGTGAGTAAAAGTATACGAAATGAGAAGGTAAGTTGAGAAGGTAAAATGAGAAGGCACTAAATTGAAAAGATGTGAACATTTATATTGATTTATATTTTTATAGATTTGCACGTTTATACCTTCTCAAGAAAACAAAATAGGAAACATAAACCTGATATGTGAATGCATGAGCTTCTCTACCCGTTCTTCAACAAATGTTATTACGAAAACTCATATATGCTCAGTTGCTGAGACAAACATTTGCATAAATTATCTTATGGCGTATCTCCTTGTAGGAACAATGGCATTAGGGAATACAATAAGCTTTAACCGATTGTCAAACTTTTTAAGAACGGGTAGCTATGTGATGACTTTAAAAGCACGTTCTCTTTACATGAACAGGAGGAAAAAAAGAAAATCGAAACAAAACAGAAATGAATAATGAATTTCCATTTGAGAAAATTAGAAGTAGTGGCAAATTCAAACCATAACAAAGAATGTCTCGGAAAAGCTCAACGGAACAAAATATTTCTGACATAAATGGTCTGCATTTTTATGTGGTAAGAATTTGTCAACATTTTATGGTTTACCGATTATACAGAGGTCAATCAGAATGAACAGGACTTCAGAAGTTATTCCCAGAATATATAACGTCTTGAAAGCATCTTAAACATATATGTTGCTCAAAATCATTAGAGAACTTTTGAGTAAATCAGAATGAAAAGGGACGAGTTTTGTTTCCTTTTTCAACTTTGTGTTGAAAAGTGCCTTAGCACTTATGTTACTTAACATAGTTTGTGTTTATTTGTCTGTTTCTTTTTAATATTCGTGTGCCATCATTGAGAGATCGTGAACTAATGTCAATATTTATATTTAA
Source organism: Tenodera sinensis (assembly GCA_030765045.1). Lineage (NCBI taxonomy): Eukaryota > Metazoa > Arthropoda > Insecta > Mantodea > Mantidae > Tenodera > Tenodera sinensis. The sequence continues at coordinate 85,892,120 of CM060966.1, forward strand.
CCAAACTTTCACTTCTGAGAGATGATGTTCACAGACTGATACACAGCTAACAGACACATACCTACACATCTCTTTGTTAAAATGCGCTTTTTACATTGTGAGAGTCTCAAAACATTTATTCCCGGTGAAATATATGTATGATATTTGGGTGGAATACCTTGTCTTCTTTTACTTACTGCAAGCATGTAGCAGATAAAATAAAAATTATACACTACCAAAGTACTGACTTTCACTGTATGAATTGCATTGGTCGATTGCCTCCAGAATAATTGAGTCTCAAAATCATCTGCTGAATTTTCAAGCTTTAGAATGAGAATGGCACATGCTGAAGGTAATTATAACAAGAGTGTGGAGCCGTGTGCAGTCACAAGCTACACAGGTTAGTTGGGCACAGAGACTGAATGACGTAACCGGTACCGCGCAGCCGTCGTATATGCAGATGCACCAGCAGACTCCTGTGGCTGTGTGCCTGTGAGAAAGCAACGGTAGGAACCATGTGCACCAAACTTGCGGTTTCTTAGCGCTAACCCACTCTCTAATTATAACATTGAAAATTGGAGTTGGAAGGTTGATTAGGAATGTGTAGCAGTTTTTTGTATAGCGCTTATGATATACAAAATATATCAAAGTTACAAAATCCATTAATAGCAAAGGGTTAAGAATATGTACCACAGGTGAAGGGATGCCAGTCGGGAAAGGCACTACCGAGGGTCATTAGCGAACGTCCCAAACATTAAGGTAAACGAGATACAATTAGTTTTGGCAAGGTCTTCAACATAAAGAAAAGGAGCCTGCTATTGTATTTTAGAAAGTATCGGAAACCCGAGGGGTTTCGCCAGAGGGCAAAGTCTTCACTTAATGAAGTGAGGGCCATTATAGATGTTTGGGAAGCTAAAAAGCATATAATGACTGAGGGACAGTAGGAGAGAGACATCGTTACGAGGGAGATATACCTGTAAGCAACACGGTGACAGTTCGTTCCAACGGTTACGTTAGACTGCATATTTTATTTTATTTAAAATTGTTCAGCAAAGCTTAAACGTGTAAAAATAAAACAAATAAAGTGTTCTAACAAAACTACAATGTCGCTCTCTGTAACCACCACGGATCCCAGAGATTAAGACTCATGTGTGAGCAGCTGTAGGCACAAGTAGTAAGAAGCAGTCAATCAATTGAGTGACATAAAATGCTTCAAATGATAATCAATCCATCACTTATGAAAAGTTGTAAATGTAAACCCCGCGCGACAGCCCACGAAGGGCCTAGGCCTACCGCCCAGCCGCTGCGTCCCCCACCTCTGCCCACTACAGGCGACTTATGAAAAGTTACAATGAAATTAATTTTAAGGGTACGGGATTCACCGGTTCATCTAGTTTGTAATATATTCTTATGGGTAACATGATGACACAAGGTATTCCTATCTATGCGGAACATGATTTTTTTTTTTTTTCGTGTGGCTAAAATATGGTCAAAAACTGTAAAATGGTCTTTGGTTTTATAACCTTGTGCACATTTAACCGTAAGGGTTTTGTTAACATATTCAGTTTACATTATGCTTACGCCATAGCTATAATATTTTCAGTCATTTCCCTTGAGAATACTAAAATACATCTTCATCCTTTGTGCAGTATGAAGTGTTTTTGAACACAGTTCATATGATACCATTCATGCAAACAATGCATTAACCTGGTTTACTTACATTCTAGTAAGTTGACAGCTCTGAAATGCTACAGACTGTATTCTCTAGAATTTTCAATTTTCTCCCTCTCTCTAAAAACAGATGCTTGTGTGTGACACTACGTGTCTAACGGTAAGCAAACAAAACACATGTACCTATCTGTGTGACGTGAGATACATTGTTTGGTACCATTAGGAACTGCTGAAGACAAGTCGTGAGCTTGCATGCATACAAACTAACTTACAAAGTGGAAAGGAAGTTAAATTTCAAGTACTGCTAGTCACTCTCTTGCTTTCAAGTACAAACTCTACCTCAGAATAAACACGCAAGATTCACTAGAAAACAGTACAGCTAAATTTGCATGTCAAGGTCAGTAAATGGGCCAGGACCGACATACCGAATGTTTACAAAAGGCAATCAACAAAAAATGTGTTTAACTTAGAATTCTAGCTTCTAAGGAGTTTAAAAAAGAATATACATTGAATATTACATTCCAACAATCGCAAGTATATGTGCATAAATGAAGATGTATAATTTGCAATAGTGAAGCATGAATGAAATGTAGCTATCTCAAATTAGGTAAAAGAGCGTTTAAACAAAGTGTTAATTATAATACACCTCTTCGACTTTTCTCTCTGATGCAAGACTATGAGGTGCGCTCGCATGCTCACGTCAGCGCCATTCATAAATTAAGAACAAGACAGAGAGTTTACACGTTTACACAACAAATAAATTAAATGTTTGACTTACTCGCTTTAGACTTTCAGTAATTTAGCATTTACTCTGAGAACAAAAAAGTAATTTATGTTTTGCGTACGCAGGTTTTAAAAGACATTTTATGCATAGAAATCACGTGGCAAAATATTTCACAAGTTAAATAATGAAAAAGCATGTCAGGAAGTCAAACGCAGGTTCTTCCAATTAGGAGACAGATGCATTTCACTACCATGCATTAGAGGTCTGCATGAGGTCGGATCTATTTTAAAAATGTTTGTCGGGCTTGGGCTGGGTCCGGGCTTGAAAATTAAGAGGTACAAAATAATTAACATATTTCTGGCCAACGATGCCCAAATTCAGAGAATAGCATTTCGGGCTTGTAGGCCGTGGTCCAGGCGGTGAATTTTTTGACGTTTCTCCCAAGATTGCATTGGGCGTCTTCAAAGAATGACTCATAGCTGGTTGGGAACCAAGACCGAAATCTACCACCTATTGGATTAACTCCGGCCGTGAAAGCCTCATCATTATAATTAATTATAATTAATTTTATTAAAAACTAGCGCAATAGGATCCACGCCGCGCGGCGTACTATTGCTTTTTCTCGGGCTTGATTGTGGCCGGGCTGGGTTGGGTCGAACCCAAGAACGTCGGCCCACGCGGACCTGTGCTATGCACACAACCAAACTAATAAGCATCTTCCTAGCTGTCGCAGAGCCTTGAACTGAATGCTCGGTGGTGGTATTAAATCTCATATTGGGAACACAGCGACAACGAATGCTTCCTTTTCTAGCTGTTGTTCATTTATTTTGCATTAATCTGTAAAATCACATTTATATTTAGGTATTTTCTGAGACACACATTCACACACACGCGCACACACAATAAGTTTGCTTGTAGGGTCTTTGAAATCTCTGTCCTTTCTTCAAATATAAACTACATTTGTGTACGAAACGTTAAGACTTTCAGGGGGTGCTACATCAACACTTAATATATATTCCAGGAAAGAGTGCTATGAAATATGTGAATCAAATGAGAGAACGAATCTTTAAATGATTCCGGGATTCAAATAACTATACAAGATAGAAAATGCAGGAAAAATCTCATACGCTAAAGTTGCCTCAGCAAAAATTCGATATGAAGTTATTAGGATTATAAAGCTATTACGCTACTAATATTGGGTGAATTGAGTTACGGATTGTGTAACATACGCAATGCAATGGAATGCAGTTCGCCAGAGAACTTGCTAAAGAAAACTGTAATCACTGCATTTCCAAAGAATGTGGTTTCCTAGTAGTGCAGGTAGCCTTGAAGTATATCAAGTTTAAGTGAGGGTACTGGATCTTTGTTGACGATATAAAAGTATTCGATAATGCCACGTGTTGACTCAAAGATAACTGCGAGATAAGGGTTCTAGTATCTGTGCTAGTATTCCCTGCATTTTGCACAGGATACTAGCATTCCTGCCATAGCAATGGTGCTTTTAAACGTGCATACCTAAAGCTTAGCAACGTCGAGATCCTGGGAACTAGGCTTAAGTTTGTAATTCGTTCTTCGACACGTCCATGATGGTGATGTGGAGTCACTTGCTACAAATCAGTTAGGGATTAGGAGTTTCCAAACGGTGGGGCCTCCAGTAATTGAGACAGAGCACCATACATATAGGCCACAGTCGAATCTTTGTCCTAACGTGACCCCTAGGAGTCAGGGGTGATGGGAAGACTCGAAGGGCGACCAGATGCGGATGACGATGTCCGCAATTCTTCCAACACGACACCAATCCTAATGGTGGCTAGCTCTATCCAAATCTAGGGGTACCCCACTAGTTTCTCTAAGCACCACAGAGAAATCTTCCCATAGCAGCGTCCTGTCGCAACACTACCCCGTCGTTTGGTTCTACAACCCTGAAACAGATGAGTTAAAACAGAGGAAAGCAAATAGTTGACAGAAGATTCCCGGTAAAGGAGGAAGCACTCGAAAATTCGCCTCCGGAACCGTGAAACCAAGAAACATGAGGTGCGCTACATTTCTACTCAGAGCGGGTGAAGAAACTGATGTGCGGTATGCCAGCAGAATAAAATTATTAGGTTGTATTTTACGACACATCAAAAATCAACAAAGCTGTCGTACTAAGGTACCTATTTACCAGCTAATGTAAGATGAAAGATTGAGCCATTCACGTATATTTACCAATGTCACCATTTTTGTTGTCCCTTGTTTCATTATTTGTTCAGTAATGTTAATTTTGTAGTAATTGTTACATTTTATTTTGTTTCGGCATTTTTACTTATATTAGTTACTTAAAGGACATTGTATTTAGCTTAAAGTACATTTTAAGTGAATATTAAAATTGGCCAAGCCTTTTGTGTTCAAAAATAAATAAATTAATAAATTAATTAATCATCAATAATAAATGAGTTCTTTAAATTCTTTTTAATTAAACGCTCATCCTATATTCGACTTATTTTTAACTCCCTTGGTAATGCCTTGTCCCCCAAAACATATATAGTTTTAAATGTCAGTCGTACCCAGCAATTTTCCCTGGATTGTCTTCCGACTATATAGACCCACTTCTCACCAATGCACTCTATTCCTACGCTGTATTTATGCCCGCTTCTGTATATGTAATATGTATATTTTGGTCTGGGTAGCTCACTTGGATAGGTGCTGACCTTCCAAACAGATCGAAGGTTTTAAACTGTACTTAATAGTGACAGGCCGATGTCACTAGACTTAATAGCGCAAAAAAAAAAAAAAAAAAAAAAAAAAAAACCACTCCTTTGGGAGGAAATTCCTGCACATTGGCGGCGTTGATATTGTGACCCTGGCAATTGACAGCGTCTTTTACAAACAAAATATTCATCTAGTAGTCAACTTAAAGATTTGTAGCGGAACGAAACCATAATGGCCCCTAAGGCAATTGGCAACATACCTATTATCTTAACGACTGCTTTTCGATATAGTATTTGCATTACGTTACCGAGCGGAGTAGCACCACGGTAACCTGTTGACTTGGATTCCGAAGATTGTGGGTTGGATGCCAGCCGACCACGCACTCTGGCTTTCCATGATTTCCTCCTTGTCACCTAGGCGAATACTGGGGTGCTGATGCCTATACCACGGGTTTCTTGCCCTTCATTTCCCGTTCCCATGATTCTTTCATCCATTTCAGGATTGTAAGACGAAGGTTCTCCGTGTTTGACGGATTGCGGCTGAGCGGTGGCTTGCTCGCTGTAAAGGTTTCATTTCCGCGGTCGTTCAGGTCAACCCGGCCGGGTGTAGGTTTGTATGGTCGGGAACGGGCGGCTTTGGATAACTCCCCGGCGTCATCTGGAGCTGAGCCGGCGGGGTGCCACCTTCGTCTTGCGGCTCTGCCAAGTTCCCTAACGTGGCAGATACCCCGGATGTGGGTGTAGGTGGAGTTGGATGTGTTCTAGACCGGAAACATTAGGGAGACCAACCTGGCTTGTGCCTGTCCTTCATCTGAAGTTAGTCGCACTTCAATTTTTCTTCTCATCTCTTCCCCTCAGGAGCTACGTTAGAAGCCCAAAATCCCCTAAGGGCCTAAGTGTGGTAGCAGTGATCCCTCCATTGTCGGCACCTTAGCCTTTACGTTTTACTGCATTGTGTACGATTCCTCATCAGCTATTGCCCTTTTAATTTCCTTATTAAGCCTTAAATGCCTAGTTTTCTGTTATCTGATACTGAGTCACATAACCATGTTATGTTTAAATGGAGGCTTCAAACACATCTTAGGTCCAGTATTTTGTGCCCAGAAATGATAGGTTTCACTGGGCTCCTAAGACACCTTTACAGATTAAAAAATAATTGAAAATCTTATGGATTTACAAAGCACCCTACTACACAGGACGTGAGCACCGCTTAAATTTACCAGGTACATGAGTTTATAAAAGATTCCTTCCGAATGAAATGGACTTCATGACTATTTTAATAGTATTCACGATATACATTTTATTTTTATTGCAAATATCTCTAATACAGGACATTGTGATGAAAATCTTACAGCCGTTTTTGAGAAAATGAAAACTTTTTCACTTAAAGGCTTGGATGGGAATTTTCTTCAAAATCTGCTTGTCCATCTTCAGTACTTCAATACCAAGTTTGGTAATTATTATTCATTTATGCCAACACAGTTACTGTTGGTGTCGTTGAACATACAACCTTTCAACCAAGTTGGGTGTTAACAGAGTTTTCGTTTTTAAGTTATGCTACACACACACAAACACACACGCACACACCCCATTCACACACAGGCACATGAGTATCTATGCAACGCGCGCACACGCATAATTTTTTTTGTACAAATATGTCCTTTGTGTATTCAAGGAGCATCAAAAACAGTATTTTTAGTTTGTCTACACGTTCATAATAGACATAGTATTGCATTTCACCCAAACATTTTAGATCCTCAAATTTCCACATCTCACCGCAAACAAACTTACTTTAATGTTCAATGTTTTAAAAATTATTTTGTTGTGTAACGATGCTGTCAATTCCTAGGATTACATCAGCGTCGCCGGTGTGCTGGAATTTCGTCCCGTAGGAGTTCTTTTGCATGTCAGTAAATCTATTGACATGGAACTGTCAGCATGTTCAATGTGGTATAATATTACAGTCTTCAGTTTAGCACTGATATATCTTTCATATGGGCATGTTTTATTGGGGATAACTTTTTAAGGAATTTGCAATTCATTGTTAATCAATTATGATTATGATTACCGTTTGAAATATATTCTAAAAATTTTAAACAATTGTGTTTTGTAATTATATATATATATATATATATATATATATATATATATATATATATATATATATATATATATATATATATATATATTATATTCTTGATGGAGAGGGAACGGATCCATGGGTCCAGACCTTCAGTGATGATGTTGATGATCATTATGATTAAAATAAATTATTTAGATATTATGGAAAACTTGGTTGGGAATATGGTAATACAACAGCCTGGACTGATGTATAGATATATTCTTGTATTGGTGCTTAGTATGAATATATAATAAAATCAATAATAATGAGGCCGGAACAGGAGGACTCTACTAAACTATGAAGATGGTGGTGGTGGGGCTGGTGGTGGTGACCTCCTCCGTAGCGCAGTTGGTAGCGCGCTTGCCTCTAGCGCGGAGGATCCGGGTTCGATCCCCGGTACCAGCATGGGATTTTATCCCCTCTGGGTACACTCAGCCTCGTTATGTCCCGGGGGACCGATTGAGGAGCTACTTGATGGAGAAGTAAGGGCCCCAGGTCTAGAAGACCGCATAATTGGCCAGGAGGGCTTGGGGCGCTGACCACGTCCCACCCTCCAGTACTGCACCTCTGCCCTGTAGTGGGCAGATGTGGGGGACGCAGCGGCTGGGAGGTAGGCCTTGGCTCTTCGTGGGCTGTCGCGCCGGGGTTTAGTTTTAGATGATGATAAATAATGCAACAATATCGCCATAATTTCGCGAAAAAAATATATCCGATGTTGAAATTCATTCAAAGAAAATTAACCTATCTTGCACAATATCAACAATGTATTATCCGTAAAACTGATATTAATGCCACCTTATACCAGATTTAATAGAGATACAAGTTATTTTTGAAACAAAAACCTTGTGAAGGACTGAATTGGAAAGGGTAGAGTGAAACTGAAAAATTCAATGCCATTTGAACCACGGATCCACCGGTTACCGGCCGGTTGCTCTAACTACTAAGCTGTCATGGCCAAGGTGCCGACGCGACATTAAAATGACGACATTGAATTCTTCAATCTCACTCTACCATTTCCAACCCTGTCCTACACACGGCTATTGTGCGGAATAACATTCATTACATTGATTGACCTGATACCTAGTTGCTTAAACTAGAAGCCGAGGACTTAAGTACTTACAATATTATGAGTCACCATTTGGATATGTTATCTCATATGAATTGAGATATTGTGTGGTTTACCGGGGAAAAATGCGAGTGAGTTGCGTGTTCAAAGACAGACATTCTCCTGAGTTAATGACAGCAAATACAGTCTCTTAAGAAGTCATATTTAAAGGAAAAAATGAAAATACTGTGTGAAAAGAACTTAGTTTTCCGAGAACTCCCTAAGCTTTCCTACTTCCCAACCCAGCTCAGTATGGTCAGGTAAACAGAGTCAATTGACAGTAATGCTAATCTATCCTTGACTATCCAGACCATCACTTCACTAATGAAAGAATAATCAACTTCCAACTTCTATTCAAACCGTCCATAAATCATCAGCCATTACTTCACTATTTTTGGAATTGAGAATTTTGTTTTATTCTTTTTGTAATTTAACAGTTTACAGGAATGAACTCAAAGGAAAGTGAGAACTAACTTGTGTATTATAAATCGCTGGAATTTTGCGTTTTTAGCAAAATAAGGCAATTTCGCAAAATTCGCTAAAATATTTATATTAAGTTATTGATCAATATCACATAATTCGGAAAGATAATGGGAAATCGCTTTAATATAATGTTAGTCGCGCTCATCGTTAATGAGAAAAAAGATAAAATTTTACCTCCCGCTTCTTACATTATGTATTGCCTTTAACACATGTATATATTATTCATTGTAATTATTTATTCACGCGCGAATCTCTTGCTTATAAACTTGTTAATATTCGAAGTTAGAAATGCAGGTATCATAATTCAATATTTAACTGTTAATTTCTTTATTTATTTTATTCTTTCTATATCTCATTTCAGCTGTTTGTAGTTTAGTTCTACATACGGTAATAATGTCACCGCTTCTACACACTGTGACGTCGGAAGCTGGTCAAAGAGACGGAGAAGATCAAGCTACCTCATACCACTGGCGGCTGTGCCCCTCAAAAGGAGCTTGTGATAAACTCCCACACACCATTGCGGTCCAATGACAATGGAACGATCTGAACAGAGACTCCTATGAGCGCAGCAGAGCAAAGCGATTCCAGACTGTTCGAGGCAGTTCACGTGCCGGATTTCTCTACGAGAAGGTGGATTTCAAAAAAAGAAATCGTGCTATGTCATTCTCGCCTATGTAGGTGAGTCATTAAGTATTGAATGAGACAGCTGTTAGAATTAGTTTTAAGTACAGGATGTACAGTCAGCATTGAGAGAATGTGTGTATCTCAAAGACAGTTGCACAGATTTGATTTTCTCGTCGGAGTGTTTTTTTAAGTTTTTTTTTTTAAGTTAAGCTAGTTTGAGTGAGCGTGAGTGTATCGTTGGAAGCAGTTTGTGAGATGAAAAGGTACAGCATAATTAAGATGATCAGGTACGGGTCAAGTTTATGAGAGGAAAAAACAGCTGAGTTGTAAAGTTAAGGACGAATTGTAGATGTGTTAACGACAACAATGAACACGTGCTTTGTGATCCAATTTTAAACGAAATGAAGTGACAGAAAAAGTACTCGGAGTTATTTGTCACAATGTTATCTAATAATAAGTTGTTGTTATTATTCCTTAGCTTTTTAGCTTTTTTCCCCCTTTAAAGTACGTTTAAGGGTATATTGAAGCTGCTAAATTGTAAATCCATATCTCAGAAGCTATTAAGTTCAAATTTGTACAGAATAATATGTCTTCTAAGTTCATTGATTTATTTATATAAGAGTAACCGCAAAATAAGCCTTTGGATTGTATAAATGTGCAACCTGCATTCATAAAATTTTAGACATGAAATTAGTACCAATGGAAAGAAACATTTAAAAGTTTTGTTAGAGTATCTTGTAAATGTTCCAACATACTATGGTAACGAGGCACACACCAAGACACACATCCCTAGTAGTATTACGTTCTAGCATGTGATGGTCAATGATGTACTGATCAGACTGTACTTGATTATGCGTCATTGTGGCACACTGTGACAGGATATTTTTATTGGTTTCTTTTTTCATTAGTACTAGTTCCATGTTTCTAAGTTTTTTCAAACAGGAGTTATACATATTCAATACTAAGATTATTTGTGGTGACCCTGTATTATAGACTTGTTGATAAAGATAGATAGGACTTTTTGTTAAATTTCACCATTGTTGATTCCTAGAGCTGGGATTTTTATGTAGTACCTACCGTTTAGCAAAATATGTAGTGAAAAGCAGTGAAATATGTACTAAATATGTAGAATGGAGATAATATATCAAATATTTAATTCCAACTTATTTTCTTAATTACAACACTCAGATCACTTATCCAATAACTTAAATTCCCCGAATTAAATTCGTTAATTAATGACTGGATACCCTTAAAAACGAATAGCGTTTGATTACCAACCAAAAATTATTAATATTTATGACACAATAACTAATATTTTCAATTAAATCTTTTAAATTCCAGAAGAAATTATGTTTTCAGCAACAGTGAATAATTGTGTATTTTTCGATTTTTTCTTGGGTCATTGGGAGACGTTTGTTGCCAAGAATGTTCTTATAGACAGAGAAAGATCTTTTCACGTCAGATGATGTAAATGGGGCAAATTTTAAGAAATGAATTTTTCCTTTTTCGTGGAGAAATGTCCTTGTATGGATCAACATCATCTCCATTTAGAATTTGGCATACACTATGAAATGTTGACATAATGTTTAACATATTTTGTAATTTACTTAACACACTTGTACCAGTTCTCCATGTACAGCACTTAGTTTTTCAATAGCATTCTCTATGACAGCAATAGAATTTTCCATAGGCAATCCTGACGTTTATAAATGTTTGCTGTTTTCTGGAAGCCAGCCGAAGTTGTTGCTGATGTAAGTAAGTGAGGAGACCACTTTGTTGTCACTAAAGGCTAGGATTCACAAATAGATGCCGCACGTTCAAGATTAAAAGAATCTGTAACAGTCTTTATCACATCTAGATGCTCACTATAGAAATTATCTGCTTCTGTTCCTGTTTTCCACCTCGTTATACTGGTTCCGGAGACAGTGGTATATCTGGTAATTGGTACTTGCAAAAGAGGACTCGTTGTGAAGATTTTAGAAATACATTTTTTGTTGCTGAAATTATCCTACTCACTTGGGAAACCTAGCTCTAATATCTTCCGCAACACATTGTAGTTCCATGAGTTAAAATGGAGCATTTGGAAAGAACACTTTCAGATCAGTTGCAGCTTTAGGCATATGTGCTGCAGCATCTGAATATATCAGTAACACCTTCTTGCTTTGCATACTAGATGGCCACAAATGTTTAATCCATCGTTGAAAAATTCGAAATAGTTGAGCGATTTGTAAAGTCCAGTACTTTACAGTATATCAAATATGATTTCGAGGTGCTATCAGGTTCTAACTTTCCCACCGGAAGATTTGCAATAAATCGACCCTTGGCATCCGTTGTTTCACCAACAGCAACCCATATGAAAGTATTACCTATGTACTCTATTATTTTGTTCATTATCTCGTCATAACAGACTTGATAACTCTCCCACAGTGTTGATTTGTGAGCAACATTTGCTTATAATATGTTCCTGGAAAGATGTGAGTTCAGGAGCTTCAGGTTTATGCCACGGAATATTGGCTACAATCATCATTCTGCCCAAGTCTTTATAAAATGGGTTACTTGAAGGTGAAGGTGGCATCTGTGTAAAGTGTTTGTTTCTTCTGTGTAGAAAATTGGTTTTTTCTTCTGTTTTCTATGTAGAGCACTTTATGCATGTTGTACAAGGTGCGACTTCATAGATCATGCGATATGTTTGTTGCATACTTGACAAATCACGTCTTTACCATAAGCTGTAAAATACTTGTCAATTACTATCCAGTGACGATGCAATTGGCGCCATAATGACTCCAGAGAAAACTGATGCTGAATTAAGTGCTTCCTTCAATTAAACAATTACTGACTCAGAAGCAAGAGTGAGTTAAGGTAACCTGCCATTCCTTGCTTGAACTCCACCCTACCAGCAGCATTGCTCATTGTACAGGTGGCTAGTTAAATATATAAATAAGAGAATGCTAAAATACGTAATTTTATGTTATATTACTAAACATATGTAATATACTCACAAATATGTAAAAACATTAAAACGAAATTCAGTTATAGTAATCCTAACAAAGGCTTTGTAAACATATCACTTTTCCCAACATCTAAATAGCAAGGAAAAGCCACATAATTATAAAGAAATGGCTGCTCTATTGATTACAATTAATCAGCAATAACTTTTTAAAAAATACATAATCATATTATTAACACCAAATTAGAATCATAACAGCACTTGGTGGTTATTCGTATCACCCTAAAAGTTCAATTAGTTATCTCCAACAGTTTCTGATAAAACGGGTAATTTACACTTGAAAATGTCACTCACAGAGAAAGCTATCCAAGGACAAACGGAAAAAATAAATTTGCATGTATTTGAGAAGAAAAAATTTACATGGCATAAGCACGGGGAAGCTGTCATAGTTAACGGTAGTACCAATTTATAGAGCAACATTTCCCCTAATATAAGAAATATACATTAGGCTAACTCATAGTGAAGCAAAAACCTTGGATCTATATGCGGTCCGGTCGGTCCCTGTGTAACCCTTGGCAGAATAACATTTAGCATGCATCATTCCAGCACAATGCCTTAAAATATATTTGCATGTCATTTATGAGTTCTGTGTATGTAAGACAAAAACATTTTGTCATTAAATTTACTTACTTACTTAGTCGATGTGCTTCTACCCTCCGGTGTCGGCGGTTTTAAAAGAGCCTTATTGCTCTTTACCTTTAATGGATGTTATTTTTAAATGTAAGGTTGTTGGCTCTATGCTACAGCCCAAACCCATGGGCGTGGCGAAGGGGGTTGCAACGGGGGACCACGCCCCCCCCCCTATGAAGTTGGGGAACTTAATGTGCAATCAATTACTGACTATTAAACTACTATTTTAATTTTGACGTAAAGAACAGTTTTAATTTAGCACAAATTAATACGGTTATCTGCAACAAATATTATAAATTTTGAGAGTAAAATAATGAATTAATATTATCTGATTGCAACATGTGGCCCCTCCCTGGAAAAGAGTTTGCCGACGCTCATGCCCAAACCTGGAGCACCATCATTGAATTTGTTTAAATAAATTTCCCCGAAGTTAATCACGACAGCTCTTCTTTCAGACAATGTGACTGCATTTTGTTTTTCGTCTCTTATATCTGTGTAGGTGCATTTTCGTGTGCGTCCTACTTTAGGGTCGATATTGCTCCGTAGAACAGTGGCTGCGTGCTTGCCTCTGGCGCGGAGGACCCGGGTTCGGTCCTCAGTACTAGCGAGGGGATTTTTTCCCCCGCTGGGAGGTCTGGCATGGGAACACTCACTCGTTAGGTCCCTGAGGGGCCAATTAAGGAGCTACTTGATTGAAAAGTAGCGGCCCCTGGTCGAGAAGACCACAAAACCGTTCTGGAGGGACCGAGGCACTCACCACGTCCCAAACCACTCACGACCCCTGTGGTTGACAGGGGTGCGGGACGCCCACGGGTTTACGCTTTTGCTTTGAGTAACATATTGTTTTTCAAATATAGCATTTAATTTTTGCAGTTTTAAACATACCAACAGGGACAGACGTGGTTTAAAGGCAAAAACACTTTCTTAAATTCTCTCGGACCTCAAAGACCACGGCGGTTTCTTTACTTCAGATCGGTTTGGGGAATATCTGAGCTGCTCTAGTTAACTTTGGAGCAGTGAGAGTTTTGCGAACACGTTGACCCAATTTGAAGCACAACCGCTAATTATGATGCCTTCGTGCGAGAAAATTGGTTTTTCACGACCCACCGCGGGAATCTGCCACATTCCATGACCACTGTGCCTTACCGCATTCGGCTCGCTTAGAACCAAAGTTTGGGAGGGGGAGGGGGTCTCGGCCTTGGACATCGTCAACACTAATTTCTCTATCTCACCACGCTCATTGACCAAAGAGGCAGCTAGGACAAAGGAGAGAATTTAGCTTTTTAAAAGAAACGCGAGTTTAGTGTTTGTTTTATTTATCGAACTGTGACCATATCAACCACTTGTGGGAAAACTTAAGTAGGAGGCTGATTTTGAATAACTGGGTCTACTGCCACAGTGAGTCTTTTGGGGCAAGAAGAAAGTAAAGAAAGTGCAACCGCCATAACTATTATGAAATGTAATTAAAGGTAATAAAATAAGTAATTTATATTCAAATAATTACATATTTAGGAAACAAAAACCAATCGTATTTCACATGGAATTTGAAGGATTTACACATAGATATCAAAACCTTTTTTCAGAACTCCTATGATGTTTTATATATGGTCCACAAAAACTCAGTTCACATTTAATGTATTATTTGTGATTAAAAGCGACAAGTACCTTCAGGACAATTCTCAATGAGCTGGCCCCGTAGCTCAATTGGTTGAGCACCTGCTGACTGTGCAAGGGATCCGGGTTCGATTCCCGACTGGTGAATCTTTTCTAGCCAAGATTATTCCCCATCCAACTGAGTCTGGAAGTATGAATGAGAGCGTGAATGTGTGTGTGTGTGTGTATGTGTGTGTGTGTGTGTGTGTGTGTGTGTGTGTGTGTGTGTGTGTGTGTGTGTGTGTGTGTGTGTGTGTGTGAATTTAATGTACAAAAATTCCAAAGATTCAAAACCCACTGTTAAATGAGTAACACCATTGCCAATAGGCATTTATTTCACGGGATAGGCCACCGATACGACCATTGGAGTTAAAATCAGGATGTAAATGGAAGACCGGCAGGCCTGCCTTTGAGATACAATTCAATAAATCATTTCTTGAGCGTAAGAGAATGCACAGATTAACCCTTAAGTTTCTTATGTTCTGTAAAATCCATAAATTCAACTGCGTGAGTTGTTTCTTTTAAATCTGCAAACAACCAAATACTCCAGTACATTTAGTTTTCAAATAAGAGAAATGTCCAAACCATGATCACCTTACAATAAATAAACACAACTATCCACCACAAATGCATTCATTACAGTTATACATACAACAGCTTCAGCATGGGAACTTTACAACAAATTCCCCTCATATATAAAAAAACATTCAAACACATAAAGTTTGCAAGAAGGAGCTCAAAAATATTGTTGATACGGCTGTTTTTTCCCAATAGAGGAATTTTTGAATGAAGAATTGTAAAGAATTGGTATAAACAAATATATACATTTGTACATATGGTACCACGTACAAACGTTATTTATTAATATTAGTAGGGAATATAACATTATTGTATTTTTTTCTTACGTTTCAATGTATATATTTTATGTAACAACAAGTATATGTTCTAAGAGGATGAATAAAGAAATATAAGGTAGAAATGCTTGCTTTAGGATCATCATATATCTACTCCATGTTATGTAGTCATACATACTTTTTTTCCTGTTCCATTTATACCCACCATTAATTTCAATGGTCGTATCGGCGAACTTTCCTTTGGAACAATTGCCTATAGGCAATGGTGTTAACTGATATATAATGGATTTTGAATCTTTGAGTTTTGTAAATCATATCACACACATTCACCCTCCAGACTCAGGGGAGAATAGGGAATAAAGAAAAATCTCACTTTCCAACCGAAAATTGATCCCAGGACCCAGGCAGCACCTATTCTACCGATTGAGCTATGGTGTCAGGCCTCATACGCACTTCTTTTTGTTCATACTAATGATACAGGTTTTGGAGTATTCCAGTATTCAAAGGAATTAAAATGGATGAAAGTATGCTCTACTAAAAAATTAAATACTCTACTGCACCATAACATTTATTATCATTACTATATATAAAATGTTACCATAACAACAGTATTTTGAGGATGCTATGATATGCAGTTTTGCAGTGTTCGAAATTTGAGTAATATGGTTTTGGCAATCATTGTTATTTAAAACAATGGGGCAAGGAGACATATACAGACACCAAATGTCGGTGACCACGTGTACAACACAGAACATGTAGGCGTGCTAGCCAATCCTACGTAAATACCTAGTTATCCTACTTATAGGGGGATAATTAATTATTGAAGAAATGCATCGAAAAATATTAACATATCTAACTTGCTGCGTATATTTTGGGTTTATTTGTTGCTTTTTTTAAAATATTAAGTTTCACAGAAGTATTATCTCGTAAGTCGCATTCAGATCAAGGCCCCCGAAAGACCTAAGGACTTCGAGGTGTCGTCAAATTTGAGAAACCTTAGGAACCTCTGTCAATGTCTGGGCGTTAGTCCGGATCTGACAGCTCGGTGTTTCACCTTATCCTTCCCCACTGGGTGCTCTTGGGGGCATAGATATAATAAGTCTGGCTCTCCTACTCCTATTCCTATTTATCCCGTAATGATACAAATTTAACGCGAGAATTGTAGATATGTGCTGTAAAAATGATCCAAGTGTTCACTTCAGGTAACCAAAAACACCATTATTTTTGTAAAGGTCTTTTGTAGTGACTCTATGTAGCGACTTAGTATTTACCTTAAATGGAATGAAAGGTATCTAGGGTAAGACTAGGAAATATGAGTCTTCAACCACACTTTTCTGAGATCTAATATAATGTATTGCGGATGTCGAAAGATACAATACAGGCTCTGATATGTGACAATACAATGATGATATAATATGATAAGAAGATATTAAAAAGTTTTATTACAAGAATTTAATTGCTAAAAATTCTGCAGAGTACAAAAAGCATTGCTAACCGCCATTGGATAACTACGATGTATTCGTCTTTCGCAGTACAGATACTGTTAGGATTATATTAGTTTCTTCTGGTATAATAATATTTATCAAACTGTGTTCGTTGATGTTGCTGTGACCATGGATTAGGTTATCCGTTAAATAAAGATTTACAACAATTAAAATAGAAAATGCAATAGGTACTGGTAGAACAGTTCTTTGTCAGTTCTTCTGTGAAAGCAAGATGTAAGGCTCTAGGTCTGGCGCTCAGGAGATGCCGGGTTTAATTCCTGTCGAACCGAGTGTTCTGACCGCAAGCTTCCCTCGATTTTCTCTGACTCGGTAGACGAATGCTGCGTGATTCGTCTTCACCCTCGAATTTCCTGTCCATTAATTCTTGTCCCCATCATTTCCTGCCATCTGTTTCAGTGTTGCAACAACAGCGGACGGCGGTTGTCGTGTTATGGAAGGACGGTGGAATTTGCATTCTAGAAATATTTATTTCTGGCGTTTAGCCAACCTTGCTACCTGAGATTGGTCCGGATTGTCACGGGACCTCCAGTTTGTGAGGCAGAAACGGTACGGACATTATGCAATCGTTACAGACTCCATTTTTTCTAGCACTTATCTTCGTCCGGATTGGCCACCCTCAGATTTCACGTTTATCTCTTCCTCCTGGGGGTGACTTGGAAGCAAAATGGGCTCATTAGGGCCTGCTGCAGAGCTGTGCTTCAGTTAATGGAGGCTCCTAAGTTTGCCTACCTCTACATTTAGAACCCCAAAATAACAATCTCACTATTTCACAAACTTCTTAATTTTTCATGAAATTGTACCTATGCCATTAAAACTTGTTTTAAACCTCAAACTTTGCTGTGCTACACGCGTTGGCAAGTTTTAAGGCTTCTTGTACTCCTCTGCCCTAGAATTGGACCATCTCTTCCCGCGCTATCAAGGGAGGAAGTATTAAGTTTTCGATGAGTTAAAGGTATAATAATTGATCCTACAAATGGAGGTAAACGAGTTGAAAAAGAAATATGAGCATCTTTTTGTAGAATAAAGCATAAAAAGTATATACAAATATTTAAATTGGCGGTTGCTTCTGCCATTTATACGCCAACCTATGAAAAACAAAAACCGAGTTGAAGAGATGCAAGAGACACGCACATTTTTATAAACCCAATGTAAAATATGAAGACTCTGACTCTCATTCTAACATAATATCGCTTCTTATAAGAGATGCATTGTATTTTGATTTTGTTGAGGCCCAGAATTTGCCTAGTCTGTGGTAGAGATAGGACGGGCTGTTCTATCTAATTCCCACTTGAGATGTGAAATGTTCTCCTAGTTACTTCGTCGTTGACGTGAAATCATAGAATTGGGATGAGGAAACGGCGAAAGAGATGGAAAATGTAATTCTTATAATCAAGAAAAACATATGCAGAAATTATATTATTACTAATTTACTTACAGATGCAAAGGGAATGTTGGAATGTTGCTTGCAGTAGGCTGTAAGCGATTGTGCAATCTTTTAAGTGTATAGCTGATGATGGCTTTAAAATCTCTTTCTCTGTGCGTGGACAAGATATAAATGTGGAAATTGCTTGAGAAAGTTATTAATCCTTTTGATAAAGGATGGTTTAAAGATAGAAAAATGAGTCTTAATGTCATACTAATTCTTAACATTAAATATAAAATATCAAAGAATAAGACTTTGTGTGCCTCTTACAGTTACCAGTCATGCAGAAGCCACCCAAAACAAAGAGTGAATTGCCAACAAAAAACAATATAACCATTTCTTTTGTCATGAAAATATGTTACACGTGGTATTTTAATCAAAGTCCTTAGAGCTATTTTTCAGGAAATCGAAATTTCAAAAAGAAAACTGCATGTAAAGGATATGGAGTGGAGGATATTCTTGAAAATCTTCGTGCTGCATCTTTTCGTTTTTAGCTTACGTTGTTCAGGCATGCACGCATGCGCGCGCGCGCACACACACACACACACACACACACACACACACACACACTCACACAAACACACACACCGACACACAAGGACCTATTTACATTTTTTTTTTTTTTTTTTTTTTTTTTTTTTTTAATATTCATGGAACCTCAAAACGTATTGTTTCCACTAAAATCTCGGTGTAGAATTTATGGACACAATGCAATTCTAACTCTTCCCACCATGAGCGTGGTAGAGGAAGTAAGAATTCTGTGGCCACTACTGCAGATTTTTCCTTATAGTTTTGGTTTCGGATTTGTGCCCAACTGCTCTTAAATGTGCTCCTTTGCATTTTAATTATTTCAAGAGATAACAAAAATTTAAGAGACTTTGGGTCTAAGTGCTTACATTTATTAAGGCATTAATCATAATAGAACAGCGTCTGCACTATTAGTTGGTTTCTATTTTGGAATGCATGAAACAGAAAGTAGGTATCATATAAATATCCAGAATTATGAGCAACACTTTTTATAATGTGACAAATATTTTAATAAATGTGGAATGTCTCTTCACTGATGCTATACTTCGAGGAGGTTTTTATTCTAATGTCTTCTAAAAGTAATGCTATAATCAAATTTAAACTTCTATTGACATACCTACTTAAAATACTGTTTCACTCGAAATACACAGTGATTCTTTTTACAGGGTACCTAAAACTGATTTTTATGCACTTTTCAGAACTGAACCTGTGGTAGGGTCGTACTTAATTCATTGATCCCTTCAATTGCTCTTTAATAAAGTAGAACGATAATGCTAAGAAAATTATACATGCAATAATGTTCATCCTACTCTGTTGTAAATATACTTATTTGAATCATCAGCTCTCCAATGAGGTGAATTACACGACTCTGAGCACTATATTATAAAATGTATACATTTGAAAGAATTAATAGTAATTGGCTTAACGACGTTTAGAGTCAAATAATGTGTATTTTGCAACAACAGAAATACAACAATTAAGTACTTGAAATTCACATAATTTAAAGTCATAAAGTGCTTAAATTTTAGTACTGAAAATTAAAGTAAAACCTATTTTAATATAGATGGAAATTAGGTGTATCTGGAAATGCAGTATGTGCAAATATTCTCACACTATCTTAGAATGCTCTTAATCTCCTTGAATTAAAGTTGCAGGCTGGTGTTTGCAAAACATTATTGTCAAGAAGCGTAACCTTTTGCCCCTGTCTTTAGCACACTACAGTATTACAGTCTTCTTCTTCTTCTTTTTCTTCTTCTCCTTCTTCATTTATCTTCAAGGATTAGGCTAAAGCTATCTACAGTATGATAGTTCACCTGGAAATTTACTATAAAGTTCCAAGCAAAACTTCACATAAAAATTATTGTACCTATTACTTTAGAAAACAAGAGTTAAAATCATAGAAAAACGTAGAATGTTGAAAAGTAATAACAACATTAAACAAATTCCAAATAAAGCTAGTACCTTATATCCTTTCCTCGTATATTCCTAAATCATACCAAATTGTCATGAAATGTATACATATACTTTTGGTATACGCTTTTGCGATTTTAATGCTATTGCACCGTTTAAGTTCAGTGCGTTGAATTGAATTACAATAATTCAATTTTCTATGAGACAGTATAGACAAATAGTGATGCAAGTGCGTTTAAGCATCTCAAGTTATAAAACCGAAATGACATAACCTGTAATTGCAATAAAATTACCTTCAGTTTTAAGTTGTTAAATAGCATGCTTTTCCGATTCCTTAATCATTGTACAATGTTCTTAGATAGTTGTTGATTTCTTTGTTTTACAGACATTTATGTAAACCTAGTACATTTTAAGTATATTTATTCACATTAAAAATGTCTTCATTTGGTGTGATATGTTAGTGCTCTTGAAAATAAGCACAGGCGTGCAAGCATAAAAGTGGAAACGTTCTGTTAGTTATTTGTGAAATAGCTAAAACGAGATAATTACTTTTAAGTTATAATGTGGTGAAGGACTCAGCTACTTGTGTTTTATTGTTAGTATTTCTATGAAAATCATTCCACAACACAAGCAACGAGATCATAAATTCTGTGCATAAATTTTTGAATTTTTAACAGCAATAAATATCTTTAATTTGCAAATACTTTTAATATTCATA
This sequence comes from Tenodera sinensis, assembly GCA_030765045.1. NCBI lineage: Eukaryota > Metazoa > Arthropoda > Insecta > Mantodea > Mantidae > Tenodera > Tenodera sinensis. Next base: position 85,913,246 of record CM060966.1, read on the forward strand.
ATAACACCACCTTTTCCGAGTCTGAACAGAAGGTCACATGACTTGGCTTGAACCTCTCAACTCTTGTTCATAACAGTCACGGAATGGTCCGGAAAGTTTTGGGAAGCCTGTACCGTAAAGCTAATACTATGAGCATATGGTGACCGCTACCAAGAGAATCCCACTTTGGTGCAAAAGTGACGTAAGTTCTCAATAAGCTTAAATAAAGACTTTCAGTTTAATGTGTTGCCGAATACATATGATTATTAAAACACTGCTCCTCTTACTAGGTAATGGTCTGAGTATCTTTGACTAATGAATTTCCTGGAAGGATTCAAGATATTTTTGGAGCTATTTTATTTTTTATGTGTGATATTTTTTGTGAGCTGGTGCGGGTCTTTAACGAAAAACTACATTGGCAAACTTGCCAGTAGATGACACCTTTATTATTTTCTTCTGTCTTATAAATTGGAATTTCCTCTTTAGTTTCATATTTATCTTCTTATTTAGACATCATCTCTAACTATGCTTTTAAAAACGGCATTTTATATGCAATTAAATACTGTGGTTTCTACACAACTTCACACAAAGGGCCCAATTCGGTAGTGTGATGGTTAGCGTGTCTGCCTTACGCTCAAGAGGTCGCAAGTTCGAATCTCGCTTAGGCTAAGTTATCCGGGTAAGGGTCTTTTCCAAGGTTTTCCCTTATTCTGAGAAGACGAATGTTGGTAACTTAAAGCTCCATGGACCTCGGGCTCATTTGAGCATCATTTCACCCGTTTCATTCATTCACCGTCTGATATGACGTTAGGTTGGAGGACGTTAATTAAAAAAAAAAAAAAATCACACAAAGAACCATTAACTCCTACTCAATTTGAAATAGAGATGTAAACTTCAGCCAGCATTTTGGGAAGCCTTTTCTGCACAAATTGGTATACTCTGAAGTATGGCAGAGTCTGTGTACCCAGAAAATATGACTTCCTCTTTTGCAAATACATGTGGGTTTGTTTTATCCATTTTTGCTTTGAACAGCTTAATATTCATAATATACTCGTTTTTTCTGAAACTACTAATGATAGCAAAATTAAATTTTGGAATAGTATAAACAATGTATGTGTTCTACTGTGGATCTACCTGGTGCTAATAAAATAGTTGTTTTCTAAAAGTATAGCTGCTTATAAATTTAACTAAGGGATGCTATAATTTTAAAAGTTATATTTTCCTTAATTCACGAACTTCTATAAAATTAAAAATCGTTACTTAAAAGAACGGATCTATATCCTGAATAATTTCTTCTAATATGGTAGATATTTTGTGAGGTGAGGTTTAGAATTTAAAAAAAATTAGTGTTGCTGAGATAGGGCTTTCAGTCTCCACTTAATATGTTCGCACTGATTTTAATCTTGCGAAAACATATTCATGACAATATGTGTAAAGGATATGGGCGTTCCATATAAGGACTAAAATCCTTGTAGTTTAGAACTTTCTGGGACCAACAAGCGAATTAATTTAAACCTAATTAACTGAAAAGCGTAGCTGAAATCAAAGAGGCATAAATGTGACAGAAAAACTGTTATGACGGACTTTGCGTCCAGCCTAGTAATTTTTTGCAAGGCTCTTCACCCATCACAAATGGCACAAAAAGTCCAGTTCTTCAAATACAAGGTCACATATTTCGGTGTTAATGAAGAGAAAATAATAGGTATATGTAACACAATGGGAGCAGAAATGTAAGAAAATGGAACGAGCCAGGCTGTGCTTTATTGCTAATGGCAATAATAAAATCGTCGTAGTGTTACATACGTCGCGTGTGACAAATTGCTGTCCGAGCACAGTTATTAATTCCTCTAGTTTAGGTACTTATTAGAGTTTTGTCATGTAGGCATCTTTTTGTTTCATTTTTACGTTCCTGTATTTTCTAATAAGTTTGGTAATGCTCCACTTATTCCAAAGTCTTCCCCTCTCGCAGCGTTCCCCTCTCCCATCGACTGTAAACCGCTCGAAGACATTATTAGCGCTTCAACAACAGGAGGAGGAGAGGAGAATAGGCCCATAACAGAGGCTTTCCGAAGTCGCCATTACCGTTTCAAATGGTGGGAGACAAATCATATAAAGCAAAGCCATTGTTGTCAAGGCTTGTCAGTTATTCACTGGAAACTGTGGGCATCTGCTGTAGTGATCGTGAGTGAATATGGTAGCCATGGCAACTAAGGTTGGACTTATCTGTCTTATTTTTGTTGGTCATGTAGCCGTTCAAGCAAGGACCCTGGAGAATGCAGAAAATACATTAGACGAACATGACGAGCCTAGATCATCTTCCGAAGACGTGGATTCTTCTTTACTTGGGTCGGATATGAGATTTTTGTTCCGTTTGTACAGTGAATGCTCCGCAAAAGACGTTACTTCGTGTCTTAAGACCAAGTTAGTGACAGCTTTAGATCGCGCTGGTAGAGCTCAAGAAGATCTCAAAATTCTGGACGGCGTTAGCTTCGTCAGGGACTCAACTACTGGAAAGTCTCTGGATGATGACGAGGGCCGCGCCCTTAGCGAGGCAGAGCTGGAAGCATCCCTTCCCAGGAATCTCCAGGACAAGGAGGACCTTTTGGACAATTTGATTGTGGAGAAAATTGTAGGCTTCTTCAGGACACACACGCTACAGCTCCGGCTGCCAACAGCTGAGGAGCTTCAGAGGAGCCTTTCTGATGAGGGTAATCAAATATAATATTAAAGCATCTTTATCACAGTATGTATAGTATTAATTCAATAATTTATATAATTATATAACGCAGAACCATTACTTGGCACCAGATAAGTGAATTTGTTTTGCAGGTTGAGGCCAAATGTATAAATAGACGAGGTCTTCAGCTTCCAGGTGCCTCCTTCTTTGCAAACCCTGTCCCAGAAGGGCAACTTAGAAATAATTAATTATTTCACTTTCTCTTTGGCACAAGAACAAACAGAAATTAATTCTAGAATCACTGACATTTATAGTGTGAAATAACGTTGAACGACAACATTTGGTTTAGATTATCGTTCACACGCTTACATGTATGCAATGTAACATTAATATTATTAATTCTTTTGGTATTTCTAATAGAAATGTTTTTTGTATTTAATACGCATGTTTAGGAAATGCCTTAGTTAATAATAGCACTAATGAGTTCCTTCGTTGGAGCTTATCTCGTCGCTAGTGATGCAATGCAGAATCAGTAAATAATAGCAGAGAAAAGCATTGCATTTTATCGGTACAATATGCAGAGTTAAATATCAAAACCAAATACTAAGTTTAATTTTCAAGTTTCAATCTCTTACATTGTACAGGATCAATAACTCATCCGGATTATGATATTTCAGTCTAAGCAATTTAGCACTGAGGTCAATTTGTCTTTGCAAGGTGAGAGAAAAGCAGGAAAAGTCCACATAGATAGGTTGGATTCTATCCTGAAGTCGCATGCGAAAGACAAATGTGTACCTTATCTCCACGGTGAATCCATATTACTAGCTAATTTTAATAAGGAAGCTTTTTCTATTGCATTTGATATGCTCTTTTAGACACATACTGGTGTTAATTTCCATAATTTCCGTACTTTGAAGTTCTAACTTATACCGTTAGGTTCTACTTTGCTTTGTGAATATTAAGTTGCTTACCGAAAGGTTGGGTATATGTGTGGTGTAAACATGGACTTTGTTATTTATGTTCCACTCAAGATTAGTTAGGTGAGTAGGAATGTATAGGAAAGTAAATATCTTAAGAGAATACCAAAATGATGCCACATAAGTGTTTAGTTTATGAATGGCACAAATATGCTTCCGAGTCACTGTGAACCAAAACATTAGCTTAGTACGTATACTATTAGAGTAGTCTTTTGTTCTGTTCATACTTGTGAACTATGTGAAACCCTCAAATTTCATCTCTCTACTATTAAGGTTCGAATACAAACAACACATATTCCAAATCGTAAAACACACACACACACACATATAATCAGTATTTATTGAACAAACTACTGTTTAAAACTTATGAAAGCACATCTTATCATTACAAACAAATGCATGAATGTAAGGAAATCCCTCAGACTGGCTCTTCAGAATAGAAATAATATATCAATCCAATAACACTGTTGCACGATTAACAGGCTTTTAGCACTTAAAACATAGTATAACTAAGCTACTCCCGAGCCGCAAAAGCCCTTCCGAGCTAAGGCCTACCGCCCGGCCACTGCGTTTCCCACTACAGGCACCATAAGTAGCAGTGTTGAACGTGGTGAGGGTCCGGCTCCTCCCGTCCGGCTCTTCAATTGGCCGTTACCGGGAATTGAACCCGGGTATCCAGTGTGTTGAGCAGCACCGGGCCAAGGAGACGACCTTATTATAAACAGTATTACAAAATGAATTTTCATGTGTGAGTTCAATGCTGTAGGTGCATTAGGATTTAACTGGCCTAATATTATTATAAAACATAAATGCTTCTTAATGTTTTAGAAAGGTTGTAGTATTTAATGTTTTAAAAGAGCGCTTGTTTTCCATTTCTGAACCTCGGATCTCAGAAATTTCTGGCATAATGTAACTAATAGGTACGCTGTATTCAACATTGTGATCTTTTGGCAAAAAAGCAAAGTCATGCTTTTGATTCTTATTTAACGGAAACACTGCAAAATTCATGTTTTTAATTTTATATTTTTATATAACACGCAGAATCACTTCTCGCTGCAGTTATAAAATTTTAGGCTAAGAAGTTAAACAAAATCAAAGTCTAAAAGTCATCGTGCGGCCCTACGCCGTTGATATTGTCGGAAAATATTTTTTGTGAGCTACTAGATAGAATGTTGATTACTCAGAGATTCCTGAGTGCTTTAGCACTGAGATGTATACATAAGTTCTAAGAAAAATGCTTCTTAAACTTAGTTTGTTTTCTTTTCTCTCCTAATAATGTGGAACAGTGACTAGAAGTTACCTCGTAGTTTGCATGACATGTAGAATGGTTTAGATTAAGTTCATGGTTAGTTCGAAAGTGAAGCAATGTTTTAATTATGGTTGCAAAATTGTTAAATTATACATTTTTAAACTGGTGCAATCGGTTGAAGTTCAGTAAATAAACTTTAGGTGCTGAGGTGAACAATTAAAAAACATTTCCAACAACAATCTTGATATTTATGAATCTTCGAGCTTTTCTTTCCTGGCATAGCAAAGAGCTGATTCTGAAGTGGGGTGGTCTCTAAGGCACGGCTGCTTCAGTAGGACACAGATGCAGATAAACGTATCGATCACATGAAAGAGGTTACTTTATACCTAAAAGGTTCTAAATTAATTAAACACCGCAGGTGTCTTATTGTTTTATTATTGAAAAGCGTGTGTTCAGCAAGCTTGTAATTTATACAAAACATAAAGCTATTAACGTTAACAGTCTGATTTTATTATATGTCAAAGTTTAGTAAACTTTACTTTTTTACTTTTTTAAACTCATTCAGGGAAGAATAATGTCAAACATATCAGGGTAATACTTCACTTCGTAGTACGTTGAACAAGTCGGTAGCCATTGAGTGCTGATGATTCTTGACGCAAATATTAGAAAATATCTAAAGGTACCTAGTAGACCTTAATACAAACATTTAGAATAGAGAAAACATGGCGCGTTCTGGTTGAACATAATGTGAATAACACATTTAAATAAAAATCTCACTTTATGAAATGTTTACCCATTTTGAAGACACTGGGACTTCTACATTTCTTCATCATTTCTTTCGCAAGATAAGTGTCAAATCACGTTAAGATCTTCGTGAAGTCTCTGTACTCATTTTACTCTCCTGTTCACTATTTTTCATTTAGTCATGCTTTAGCAGAGGACATCGTAGTTACACTGCTTTTTGCACTCATGAATCATAACTTATGGACAAAAATCTGCAAACTAATCCGCAAGAACAGTACAGGTGTTAAACTACATGTACATTAGGTAACAACAAAGCTCCAGGAGAACATAAGCTTATCGTGACCTCCTCTATATTTTCACGGCCGTTGAAATTACTTAAATTGTCTTGCGGGGATCGCTAATGTATCATACAGTTACCTAGCAACATTACACGGATTTCATTTCGTGATCTCACAATATACATGGAATAATATTTTCTTAGTCATATCCTAGAGATAGATATTAAGTTCACACGCAGAAGAAGTGATTAATGACTGGCATATCAGTTCCAAAAATGAGGAACAGAAAAAAATAACTATTAGTTATTTAACACAGACCTACATAATAGACAGAGGAAGAATTGTATTCTACAACAAAATTTTCGACCGTTTCGTAATTGCTTGAAATTACAAATAATAGAGTAAAAGAGTAAACCACAACGCAACAGCCCATGAAGGACCAAGGCTTGCCACCCAGCCGCTGCGTCCTCCACCTCTGCCTAGTACAGACGTCATTGGTTGGGTGCAGTACTGCAGGGTGGTACGTGGTTATCGTCCCGAGCCCTTCCAGCCAGTTATACGGCCCTCTCGACCTGGAGCCGCTACTTCTCCATCAAGTTGCTTATCAATTGGGCCCCCGGGACCTAACGAGGCTGGGTGCACCCCGTTCGAAATCACAAATAGAAAGAAAAAGTATTTTTCGAATATGGTGAACGTGTGTGTGTTTATGTATGCATGAGTGAGCGTGTCTTTGGACAACATAACAGAAACACAAAATATCGGAAGGAAATAGTATTCCCCAGAGACATAAAGGGCTGCTTGGTCGTTCATCACCACAGCTATGCACCTCCAGTAGTGAGGTGGGTCTTCGAGGTTGGAACTGTTAAGGCGTTCGCCTACTGCCTCTAATCTTCTATGGTTCCTTCACTTTACCCCATTTCTCTGGAGATATAAATAATTAATTTGTCAAGACTTTGTCATTTGTCAAGATTATATCAGTGTCACTGGTGTGCTGGAATTTCGTCCCTTAAGATTTGTTTTACATGCCAGTACACCTACTGGTTAGGTTGGATTTGAATCCAGGACCTTGGGAACCCCAGGCCATTGTCTAACCAAGGAACCTGACTTCTTCTGGGGATGGTAGCAACTTAAAGGTGGCAGTGCGCGAGGTGTCCCCTTTGATTGTATAAAAGTTACTCCTTTCGAGCTTGGAGCTCGCACCCTGCTCTAAGGACACGAAGCTGCGAATATGTTTTATTTCGTAATTTTTATTTTGTGCAGACTTTCCGAGTTTTCATACTATTCTGCAAAAGCTCACTTTGTTATCTCAAATTGATAGTTCAACGATCCTTCACGGTAAATATATCACAGTACTCTATGAATCATTGTGAACATATTTTGGAACGCCTATCACATTTTTGACTAGATTTCACTGCATTAAGGGGACCAAGAAGCTGGCTGCAATCCACACATTAATGAAAAGTGCTCTTTAAATGTTCATAAATACATGTTTTGTATTTCACCCGGAAAAAATAATGAACCTTTAAAGCAATTTTGACAGATGAAGGATAAAATGTTGATATCTTTGGCTTCTTATTTTCGGAAAAAAGGTTTAAACAGAACGCTGAGATTTTACTACGACATTAATTTGTCAATAGTGTTATAAATCTATAAAGAAATAAGCTAAAATTTACATATAATATTCATAAGCAAAACCCAGTTTTTTATAAATATACATTATACTTTGAAACATAACCGCAGTTCTGACCACATATTTGAAATTCTGACACAAGCGCGCAAAATGTCAGCCTTGGAATAATAAATGGTTTTAAGAAAAAGGAACATAAGTTTCGCAAAACCTATTCTTGAGATAATCGCAGTAGAAATTTAAGTTCAAAAACATAACTAACGTTACTGAATTCCAGGAGAATTGAATTCGTTAAGTGCATACTTCATTGCCACTTGGCCTTTTAATTCAGCACTCCTTGACTCAAACGAAATCCGTGATGACCTTACAACAGATAAAAGTGATAATATCTATTATAAACAGCTAAGGTTGAAATATTGTAACATTTGCAAAACTGGTCAGGATCTTGAAGGTTTGAAGCAACGTCCAGTCCATAAATCTTTCTAAGGTTTAGGTAAGTGATTTAAATCACAAATAAAGCATACCTGTGTATTCTACACTAAGAATAAAATATCTTTTTATCCTAAAATACCACATTTTGACATTTTACACTTCCAGGTCACTTAAATACCATTAACTTCACTTTCTGGTGGGACCTACACTCCGGATGTCTAAGCCCTAACATTCACATTCAGCAAGCTCTTCCGTGATCTCATACGAAATAGCTTTCGTAGTAACAAAAGGAATACTGCAGGTGTTTCCACGTTTTTGTTAATTTTCCATAATTATTTAGACAATAAAAATTGTCTTCAAAAAGACAATTTTTCAGCAAGCTCCGAGCTACGTTAGAATTCTGCACTTTTCTTGTTATTCCAAAGCTAAACTCTCATTCCTTATTTATATTATTCTTTAATCAATTTGATCCACCCATAATACACATCTATTGTGCGTGTATGGTCTCCGCGTAGTTTATTCCAAGCTGTTTCGATACACATCTTGAATTAGGAAATAGGACCATTACAGTAATGACAATTTAATTTCCGACGCAGCCTCATAATGCCAAGTTTCACTTTAATTTATTTCACAGTTTATGATCGTAGGCATATTAATTACATTTGAGTTAGTTACATTACTTCAAATTCTACACTATTTCATTAAAATTATCGTAATTCCTACACACTTAGGAGTAGAGAGATAATCTTTAGCCCATCTTTGAGGGAAATTTTGCTCTCCAAATTGGTACTATGGTGAAATGAAAAGCTCTGTGTGCTCAAGTCACGTAGTTTGTTTCTTTGTAAACATACTATGCGAGTTTCTTCTCTCCACTCATGCTTTAAACTTATTTTTGTCAGTAACGTATTATAGCATAAAACTCCCATTTTATTAAAAACTGTTGACATTTTATGATGATAAAATAGTCTCCAAATACTACTTTGTGTTAGTAATATAGTTGGTCATTGTTAAAAATAGTTGCTCATGAATTTCAATAAAAATGGTAAAACTAAGAAAATTATTCTATGTTTATTAATAAGCAAACTTGTTGGGTAAAAGAAGATCAAGAAACTTAAAACATACTCATCTACATCCTAAAAATGTTGTGTAACATCTTAAATATTTTATAAAATAATGGGTCCTGAATTCAATACATTTACATTGGCGGTATTGGACTTTTAATCTCCCCTTAACCTAAGAGAGATGAAAAACATACAAACTGCTGATTGAATAAATGGCAGTCCAAGTTAGAAGCTTAGAGCACTTCAAAACGCACATAAACAGACATGTACAGAATGAGTAAATAATTCCATTGGAAACAAATGCTTATAAAGCGGCAGGTACATTTCGAAAATAAGTGATGTAGTAGGTCACGCCTTTGGTTAAAAAGAAATCCACGAGTAGCACCAAAGATGTCGCTCTCATTTAATTTGAAACCAAAAAATCCCAAGCAAAATGTAGGAAACCAACCCAAACCTTGCGTTGCATATCTAGTAATGAAAAGGATGTTCAAAATGAACCATGGAGTGACCATAGAGACTAACATCATTGACATTGTGAGGCACGATAACATACAATGAAAGAATTAAATTATAAAGTAAATCTTGTATTCCGAAAGGAATATAGGCATACGTCGTCGGCGAATGGTGTTGGCTTGTTCTTTGAGGCTTGAAATCTTATTAAATGTACCCTTCTAACCAAGGTTAGTTTTCCTTTCGTTTTCGTTCTTTCATTTCTTCTTTTTTTTTCAATTTAGTATTCCCTATCCCCGCAAAACCATTTCACCAAGCTAGAGAGAGAGAGATTCGAACAACACGAGTTCTAAGGACTACCTGTAGTAATAAGTAGATAACTCAAAAATTATCTGGTTCTTTTTTTCGAAAAGGAAGTAAGCAATCTATACAATTTTTCCTCTCTAATGGCAGCACCTATTATTTGTTTCGCACTCATTTTAAATTTTTGTACCTTATACCAGTTTGCTAATGACGATAGCAGTTATGCAGCTTAAGACCCCCTATATACCACTTATTTGAAGTATAGTCCAGGTAGCTGGTGCTTTCTTATATCTAAGAGTTTGTTAAATGTCAATTTTATTTTAGTTGATACAACTTTATTTAGTTCAGTAACTGTATGTCAAGGGTAATGTTGTATTACAAAAAGAAACGAATATAAAAAATAGGTTTAGCATACATAAACATGTGATATCCTGACTGATGCAAAGCCTACAAAATATTTTGTATATTTTTATAGACTTTCACAGCTATTAAATACATAAATTGAACATAAAATTGTTTTTACTTTAAAATACAAACGATAGATTGGTAATTTATCACGCCAGCGAGTACAACAAATACCAAATGCTGTAAAATCCATGACAGAACGTATATTATTTCCTAAAATAGTAACATTCTTTCAACAATTTGAAATTCTGCTGTCTCAATATTCCGTAACCAAGTGCTCGATTAATAGATCATTCTTTTGGGGAGGGTTGTTTTTTCGTTAGAAACAGCACTTGGAAGGATCGTTATTTGAAACAGGAATATAAGGATTGTATTTTGATTATCAAGGACCTGAGTGGCTCTAATAGGTACATAACATTTCGAATAAATACTCTGAAAACCGAGATTCTGAGCTTCCAATTGGGCTCAGAAAGATGTTAGCTTTGAAAGCATTACTTGTTCTTTTCTTAGGAAATTGGTAATACGCATGGTTACAACCGAACTTACATATTTCCTTTGTTTTGTCAAAATATGTTCAAACCAGCAATAAATACACCTCGCTGTGTGACGAGACATAGCAAATGGTTTTGGAACCTGCAGCTAGATTAAAATAGGTAGGAAAGATAATAGTTAAGTCAAATTAAGCATGTGACTGTAAAAGTGAAACCAAGGAAGTATCCGTGAGGTAGGCTGCATGGAAGAAAGAAAAGGAGACAAATATAAATATCAACTGATTATAGAAAATATTAGGAAATAATAAAACAGATTGAGTGGAGAAAGATATAAAGAAAGGGTGGTATAGGCAGATAAAGAATAAAGGGGTTTAGGATAAATAAACATAAAAGAGGAAGATTATAAATAAAGAACAAGAGCATGATCCTAACACGTCCAACGGCATCATGTAATTGTATAAAATGTGTTGCAGAGAACTGTCCAAGTTCAAGATAGTTCAAAACATATACAACAAGAACCAAATAAGCTCTTCTTCTTCTTCTTCTTTTCTTCTTCTTCTTCTTCTTCTTCTTCTTCTTCTTCTTCTTCTTCTTCTTCTTCTTCTTCTTCTTCTTCTTCTTCAAAGCTTAGACCTTTCGGACCATCAAATTGTTCTCGTCATCGTTTTACTGGTCTCCTTCTCGACCTTCTTCCTATTGGACTGCTTTTTGTAATTCGCGTAACTGGAATGTTACTTATATAATCTTCGCTTTGTTAGTATCCATTTATGTACTGTATAGTACTATCTAATTTTAGTTATTTTCTAATTTCATTTCGTCTTTTATCTAACAATATACATCCAGGAATTTAATCTCACTTGCCTCTATTCGTTTCTCCAGATTTTTTTGTTAAAACCAAAGATTTACAGCCATATAATAAAGTTGGAACTGCCAAAACTTAATAATATTTAAGCAATGTTTCCTTTCTCACGTTTCTTCCCAGTGTTCTGCGTATTTAAGCACAGAAATCATTACATTTATATTGCATTAAATAAATTCAAAATTCAAAAATATGTTTCTGTCATTAGCAAACGGTATCGTTTTTGTTGGAGGTTATGAACTTTCAGAAAAGTAACCAAAACCATTTTGTAAAAATGCTATGGAGTCATCTCCGTTTGGCAAAATTCAGTCTTCAGGTCGATCAAATATATGTAACGGCAAAGGTTGATCATTCTTGAATTTGCAGACAGGAAGGAACTTTTGATATGGAATGTGTTATTGCAAGAGCTATCACGTGTCGAATCCCATGACGGCAACTTTACTTTGTTTGTGATTTAATGCTTCATGGCAATTCACCTATTTTACGGTTGTTGGGAACTTGGGAAGGTTTACGCACCAGTACCTCAAAATAACCAGCTATGTCTATAGGCTATTTCCGACAGTAAGAAGCTCAACCGAGTATGTCAAGCTTAAGCCCACAAGGAACTTTGCTGCTCAAGTACACGTACACGAGAGGACATCAACTGACCGTTACCACCGAAGTAGAACTGCCGGAAGTACTTCTGTAATATCTAGAGCATATGGAACACGAAATGTACATTCGAGCAGAAAGGCTATTTTTGAGCAAATTACACTGCCCCAATATATTCATCTCTCATGAAAGTGGCTAAAATTTATAGTTTCTCTTTGGTTTTCTTATGGTAAATGAAAGTCATCTAAACGTTCAATATGAAGATATTATGGTAGACGCAAAATTGAATGGTGGCTGATAGCTATCACTATTCCTTTTTACTGTTGTGCAACTAAATTTTGTAGGTTCAAATGACATTTATATAACCGGCTTTATAGCGTGATTTCACAGCGTGTTTAAGCATGCCACACCGCAATATGTGGCCAGCCTATAATTGGATTTTGTATCGAGCCACTAGCCATTAAGTTTTAGTTTTGAAATATTCCGAATTGGAAAAGGAGTGATCACATTTTTGTGTGCCCTTTCGTTTTAACGTCGGAATTCAAACTGGGCAAGTTGGATAAGTACCAAACTTACTAATGTAAAACAAACCTCTTATTCTTAGGATGACATGTAAAGAGTTTCAGCTTCCTATCCCATCTCAAATCGTCTTTTACATTCTATTTTTTTTCCTTCAATTCATTTTCTCAAATGATTTCCAAAAAAATGTTTAAAACAGGTTTAAAATATTTAAAACGAATTCAAATTTGGCGCAAATATTCTGCAGTTACCTGGTGAAATTCCCTTTCTCCTTATTATGTTACAGTTAATAGGAAAATTAAGAAGACAGCAAAACAATTGGGTATACGTAAACATGCAGAACACACTAACCTTTTACTGTCAACGAGATATACACATGTGTCTGTATGTATATGTCTTTTGTTATCCGCGGTTTTCCCTTGTGAAGGCCACCTGAATATCTCTTACCTTTGAGACATCTTGTGATAATCATTTACTAATGTGGACTAATATCAAATACAAAACTACTTGGCACGCGCTCCTTCCAATTACTCCATGCTTAAGTATATTTCACTGTCGATGGAGAATACTTTAAACCAAATATTTTAACATTTGCTGCTTATTATGTGGACAAAAAGTGCTTATCGGGCTATTTATAATAACAGTTCTTCAATGTATAAGTGAACTTGAGACTTTACGCGGAAATAAGTTTAAGGGTGCTCCGTATGTTTAATAGGTACTAATAATTTCCTGAAGAGGTATAAAAGTTTTGAGTTGTTTTACCATAGTCTGTGATGATCTAACTTCTCTTGATATTACTATATATGTAGTTTCAAACCGTTTTATGTACAACTGTTGCTTAATTTCCATTTGCGTCCTCAGGTGCGAACCATTAAACGTTTACGCCAGAAGAAATATTAACAGACCTTCATGGCACTTAGGTAACAAACAGCTTATTTTCGTCATTGAACACAAGGGATACCCATTAATATTTGTTATAACAGCTGCCTTCTCATATTGTAATACAAAATACTGTCTTGTTTGATGCTGTGTCCTTGGGGTATTCTTTTACGTTCGATTATCCTCCGTATGTACCCCAATTACCGAACGTTGCTTCTCAAAAGCTTGTGTCTCTTTTCCTTGCGCTTCATATGCATTATTCTAGCTGATACTGGTCAACTCTTTCTGTAGTGCTGCAATAACTTCTTCTTCTTCTTCTTCTTCTTCTTCTTCTTGGTTTCGGCGAAGTCATCAGTGGAGTCCATCTTCTGCGAGGTCGGCTAACATGTCGTGCTCCTCTTGGATTATATAGAAAGGTCCTCTTAGGTATCCTTTCTTCACTCATCCTCATTAAATGTTCTGTCCATTTGTTGTTATTTGTTTTGATTTTGTCTTCTAATTTATAAATATTTAGTTCTTCTCTTATTGACTCATTTCTTATTCTATCTGCTCTTGTACATCCTTTTACGTTCCGCAGAAATAACATTTCCGCTGCCTGTATTCTACTACTATCCTTTGCTTTTATTATCCAACTTTCACTTCCATATAACAAAGAAGGAACAGCCAAGGTTTTATACAATTTAAGTTTAGAGTCTTTTCTTGTTTTCCGACCTAAAGTTCTTTTAATGATTCCACATATAGCCTGGAATTTGTATATTTTGTTTCTATGTCTTTATCTTCTTTGTATGTAATATCGCACCACTATTTTATTTTATTTTCCAAAACAATTTTAGTTCTTATTCCATATTTACCTATAATTGCCATTGTTTTTTATTTAGTTACTGATATTTTGCAGTTATATCTATTGGCCACCACTTGGAACTTATAAGCTAACATTTGTAGATCTAATTAATATTCCTTCCTTATTAAAATGTTTTTCCATTCAATTAGAATGTCGTCAATATAAATATTAAATAAAATAGGTGATAAAGCACACCCTTGTCTCACTCCTTGGTTTATTTTAAAAAACTTTGTACTGTTTCTAGTTAGCAAGGGGTCTATACACATATTTGTCTCAAAGTAGAAGCTCTTAAGTTTCTATTATTTGATTAGGGATACCTTTGTTTTCCAGGGTATTCCATAGTAGTTCTCTATTTACTCTATCAAAGGCGTTTTCTAAATCTAGAAATAATAGATGTGTCTCCTTATTTCTTTCTCTTCTTTTTTCTATGATTTGTGTTATAGAAAATACTCCATCTGTACAAGATCTCCATTTTCGGAACCCGTTCTGCTCTTCTCATTCTGCAATAACATTGCAGCATTTACGACGGAGTGGAGTGGAGTGTGGTGTTTAAGGGCCCGTCGACAACTGGGTCATTTGGGCCCTTTTACCGACGGAGATGGCTTTGATCTTCCGTACGAGTTTTATCTGATTCCAGCACTCCAATTAGTGTGTCTTACTCTCCTCTTTTCTGTTTCTCCTGATCCTGAAATCGACCTGTTGATGGAGTACCATATATAGTTTCCTACTCACCGCTCATTAAACCTGACTTTTGTTCATAAGCTAAAGCTTGTGGGTCGGACTTTAATTCCAACCAATAAAAGTTTGGCCTACTCAGGGCTACCATGGATTAGGAGTTTATCGCAAAATTATGGGAACTTCGCACATTTTTGTGCTGTCCACTCTCCACCGATTTTTCTTTCATTCTCGCTCTCTAAATGCTGACAATTCATTCGACTAACAGCTGCATTACCCGCAAACTGCATTTAACCGCCATTGTGTATGCCTCCGGGAATCCAATGAAGAAAAGGGTATATTTCTGTAATATTGAACTATAATAGCATATTATAGGCTATGTAGAACGATAGCCTAAAACCCTGTTTTGAACTACACTACCCGAGCAACGTTGCCCGCAAACTGTACTTTTGAGCAGTTCTCAATATTATCTATAATGTCCACCTTATTTCCAAAATCTAGCAGAATGGGCAGACAATTTCTCCTTGTATTAAAACTTATATAGTTATCTGAGTGTGGTTCAGAAGAAAATCAAAACTCAGACGGACTTACTTAAGCTTATGGGCACATAACATGTAATGTAACAAATAAATATTATAGCATGATGTTAAATCGAAATACGCTCAACTCAAATAGTACAGACATTGCCGATCATTGGTATCTCTCTTCTAAAAATCTTTACAAAACAAAATCAAGTGACACAAAACACCAAACACGATAAACCGATAACGATACACAGCCATAGCTACTTCAAATTCAGAGTTTTCTTCCATTATGTTAGTTGAAGTTAGTACGAAGTAATAAAGTTAACAGTAATAATCAGACTTGGAAGTTGTTAAGCGGTCGGCTTCACCTTAGCTACATAAATCAGCATCAACAAAGAATCTAAACAATAGAGTCTAGAAAAAACCGACTGTAATTAAAATACAGCTTGGTGAAGACACGAAAAATGGGGATGGATGGTTTTATATCTTACATCGTCGCTGTGTGAAATTCAGTAAAGCCTAATTTTCTTCCGTTTTGGCTTTAGTACTGGAAAATTCCAATGTCTGGTAGTAATAAACTATGTACTATTTTAAGTGCTACTCAGGCATTCTGAAATCTGTAGATAGAAATGCAGTTCAAGGTGTTTATTTCATGTTAATTGATTATCACAGAAATATCCTAATCTCGCTCAAATATTGCAATTATAACTCACTTCCAAGATGATCTGAGTCATATTTTTGATGTACTGCGATTATTTCACAAGATAGTCTAAAACCTATTACGTCTTTATTCCAAGTAAAATAGTTCACGTCATATTCAGACCACTCCATTTAAAGTAAATAAATAAACTGAAATGGTTAAAATAGGGGAGAAGAACTCGCAAATTTCGAAAAAAGCAATCAGTAGCACACAGAGGGAATTGGTTTGAAGAGGTGGCATATAGTGCAGCTATTAAGCAAAGATTTATTTCTTTCTTTATGACATTTTTAGTTTTATAAAGTGCTCTGTGCAAAGTGCATTTTGTCATATCCTTTTCAGAATTTATTCAGATATACTAAAAGAATGGAAACTGGTTTTTAAAAAA
The DNA here is from genome assembly GCA_030765045.1 of Tenodera sinensis. Lineage (NCBI taxonomy): Eukaryota > Metazoa > Arthropoda > Insecta > Mantodea > Mantidae > Tenodera > Tenodera sinensis. The sequence continues at coordinate 85,929,892 of CM060966.1, forward strand.
CAATTATGTGACATAGATTGTAACGCAGGGGCTATGGTTTAAGGTATTGGAAGGTACTGAACTTAAATACCAAGTTTAGTAAGCATCCGACTTTTTGTTTTGTGAGTTATGCAGTTTACAGGCGCAGGAGCGCGCCGGCGTCTCCCCCACCCCTCCACAATCACAGTTGCATACACATACACGAAACTGCGTTTGGATTCAGAGAGCCTCATAACATGTTTTTCTAGTTAAATATAGATTTCGAATTTACTTACAACTCGTACATTGTAGCGAAAGCAAATAGTCACCCGTACAACGCCAGATAAGACAGATGGTTATGCATTAAGCACCATCATTTGAAAAAGATACCGTAGAAGCTCTCGAATGATATTGCCACACTCTCATTCATACTTGCCGACGGGCCCTTAAACCCGACACACTCACTCACTCCATACTTGCAATCTCTGGATAGGATGGAGAATAATCTTGGGTAATGAAAAATTCACATCCCCAGCCGGGAATCGAACCAGAAAGTACTCTCATAGCAGATAGATGCTCTACCGGCTAAACTACGTGGCCAGATCCTTTTTAATGATGTTTAACACGCTTTCTTAGCATTTCTTACGATTCATATTAGTGCAGAGCAAAATAATGAAACTCAACATATGTTTGTCATTTATTTTGAGTAGGTAGCTCAAGAATAAAATAATTCTTAAAAGGATAGAAACAGAGCAATCACATAAAATATCACAGTAATGAAATATTATTTCTTTAATTTAAGTACATTAACACCAAGTTTATACGAGTATTTTGTGCAAAGACCTGCTGTTGTTGTTGTCAGTTTTTTCTGACATTTACGAAATATGAGCGTTCCTTTTAATTTGCATCCCATGATTTTGAATTTAAATTAAATATATCAAATTTCTCTCTTATATCTTTACTTTTGACGTGATCTTTAAAACACTGCCAGAGATGGACAGATGATCAGATGATCGATGATCAGATCTCGGCCACATAAAATATCACGGACACTGCCATTGCTTTACAAAATATTAACACCTTCTTACTTAATTTTATAGTTTTGTAGTACCACATATATGCATTAAAAAGTACATACATGTATACGTATTAATCTAAATTCTTTTCATATTCATATTAGCTGTCACATCCGAGATAGTTAAGGTATTTCATGGTTCCAGTGCTCTGGTATTAGGGGTGTTTTTGATGTGGTAGATAATTTATCAATATACGAGTAGGCCATCACTTCTGTTTTCTCTGTACAAATAATTAAACTGTATATTGATATTGTTTTATCGAGTTGATATAAGGGTGGTTGCAGTCATCAATATCTGCCTAAAGGACCCGATCACTGTATTCAAGACGGTACCCACTAATTTCAAATCTATCTTAAACTGTGCTTGCCCTTATATTACATACAAGATGTGATCGAAATCGAGCAGGTTGATGGTTTCTGTCTTAAAACTGTATCCATATTAATAATGATCCCATTATACATATTCTTTACCATTAAAATTAAATCTTTCCATCATTATATACCATAACTTTTGTGTATAACTATATCGAAAGCTCTTACATAATAATCAACCAACAGTATATGAACCTCAAGGCTTCCAGTAGCTAGAGCAATTGTTGGAGATAGTGGTAGAATTAACGATATTTATCTTATTTTATTATTTTAGAAGCTTAAAATTGCATCGATACAATTAGAATTGCTAGAATAAAAATCTGATTAATTGTTGCACTCACATGACTTTCTCTTACAAACTGTCATTCCTCTACCTTCTTCGTGTTAGTTGACATAAACATTTGCAGAAATTAACTTATTGCTTATTTTCAAGTAAGTATAAGGGAAGTATGGGAACACAGCAACCTTTGAGTAATAGTCAAATCTTTGAAAGCATTCAAATTCAGTTCTATTTGCACGGTTAACATACAAAAAATGAATAACGATGTTCCATTTTACAGAAGTATAACATCTCCAAAACTCACACAGATAAAAGGGAATATATCCGAAATGGCTTATTCTACAAAAACTTTTATTTGGACATAAGTTGTGTGTTTTAACAAGATCTATATTTTTGCACAGTAAGATTTGGTCTATCTCTTATGGTTTACCAGTTATCCAAAGTCATCCAGAATAAAGACGACTACAGGGTCTATAGTTAGAAAGTTCAAGATATATGTACATTTCACCCGTAAAAATATCTCAAACATATGGCATTTTAATCAAAACCGAGAGTCATTCTCAAGAAAATGAAAACTTTAGAAAAATTTTCATGTGAAGGGTAGTTTATAATTTTCTTCTACATTTTCGCGTCACATCCTTGAAAAACATTAGACTTAAATATCAATTTTGTTTTCTAACCAACTTTTCGTTTTTGAGTTGTGCTGCCCACAGCCTTCAGACACACAGACAGACACACACACATGGATTCAAGAGGTCTCAAAACATATTTCCGGTGAAATCTCGACATCGAATTTTTGGGTAAAATATAATACTTCCTGTACTATACTATACGTACTAGCGAAAGTAAAAATTGAGTAAATATCTGGTTGGTATCGTGTTGCAATAGCTGCTGGCTTTCAATATCTAAAGTAATTGTGGAAAATATTGTTAGAATTAATTATTTATTATTTCAATAGGTTAAGATTGTACTTGTATGATTAGAATTGTTGGAATAAGCAGTATTTGCTCACTAACCTACTACTGAGACTCAAGCAATTTCCTTTGTACTATTTAACACAAAACCATGCCTAAAACTGTGTTATTCATTATTAAGTAGTGATATGGGTACTCATTTTGTCTTCCTGCTAAATTTTCTTCTGATTACTCCTTATAACTTTGCTCTCATTTCCATTTCCTGCTTAAACGTTGGTTTTATTAAAGGTATTTTCGATTCTCCTGGTATCTGTAGACTGGAGCAATAGTAGTTTAGTAAACACATTTTGAAAATTTTTGGATGAGTGCGTCATCAATTCTGTGTTAATTTCAGTATGTTTGATGATATTCGATTAACTTAAATATAGTTTCTGATTTCTGAACTATTATGGGGCCTATTATTCATATGTATTTAATTCTTCTTTTCTATTTTCCATTAAATAACTCTAGAGCTCATTGATGTATTGAAGACAATTTTATTGTTAAATATTATCTATTTGTACTGCTTCTTTTCCCTAGCTTTCGTTCAGTATTTCATAATTGTACATGGTGTCTAATGTCAATGCATATCATCTTCTCTTTTAGCTATTGCACATTTTTTGTACACAGCATCGTTTTAAAAGAGTTCTTGTTCGCGATTGATACATATAATGTGTCTCCATGAGACCTGGAATAATTTATCGCAACAACAGAACAGCCGAGTATCCAAACATGTGTGATTGAATATGTATTTGTATGTTTCAGCTCGTGGTAAGAAGAAGAAGGCTGCTGGATTGTTGCTACTACCTCTAATGATGGGAGCAATGATGATTCCCATGGCTCTGGGAGGCCTGGCTCTGCTGGCAGGTAAGGCCCTCATTGTCAGCAAGCTGGCCCTCGTCCTCTCCGGCATCTTGGGTCTCAAGAAGCTCCTCTCTGGCCATGGAGGAGGCCATGAGTCTCATGGATATGGCCGTCGTTCCATGGACACCCAGGATGATAGCGCTCACTTGCTTGCTTACAGGGCATATAGTCCCAAGCAGGCATGAGTATAGCTCTGTTCACTAACTCTTGTTATTTAAGTACATCTTCTCAGTGTATGCGTGTGTTTGGAAGGTTTTCATTGTCATTTGTATGCCGCGTATTTATATCGACTGCTTATTGCTTTAAGTTAAATTAGCTATCACTGATAGCATAAATAAACCAAAGTATTGTTACAACTGTTAATTGTCACATATATGTAAATACCTATAGGCGAGGCATTTTCATATTTTAGAATTTAGCAACTCATTGCAGCAATTACATCTTGTTATTCTAAATAATCTATTCGTTTCAACGAAAGTTAAGGTTCATTCTAGTTCATATTGCCTAAAATTGTTTGTACAAATATTGAAGGGAACAAAGACCTGCAAAGAGCAGTTTCAGAATATGTAAATAGTGTTAGTTCAGACTTTATATTTGCTTTACATTTATATTCAGCTTTAATAATGTACAGAAGTGGTATGTGTCAGTTAACCGCTGTACATTATTATTTAATTCCTATACCGGGTGGAGGAGAAGTTGTTACGTTAATTTAAACCAGTGGTAGATCTCGGTATTTGGAACACATTTTGTACCTCACGTTTTTGTCTCCAACCATTTCCTATGGAGATATTTTAGTTTTATCGGAAACAACCTGGCAACACTGCACACTGCGTGGGTGGTCAATTTCCCTAGCTCCGTACATAAACAAACAGCGTAACCGTGCGTTTTGAAAACAAACTCATACCCTGTCTTGTCCTTCCGTGTTTACTGTGACAGTGTAGGCCAATCGCAAGCGTTAGCTCCCAAAATATTACCGAAAGCAAAAGCTGTTTACATCCACAAACCAGGTCATTCTCTGACCAACCTCAACGCAACGTTGTCGAGTTACGTCATCTCTGAATTAGCACCTCAGAGTATTCCTCTATTTCGAAACCCTATGTGATGTCCCATAATAGCTGCCCAATCTATGTCAGAAATAAGTTATTCTACGCATCTTACAAGTAACAAACTGTTATCTTAGCACATTCTTGTGGAATTACGCATCCAGCTTGGATAAAAACTATTTATTTTTTTCGAAATCGGCTGATCAAAGAACAAAATATCATTCGACTTTTTTGTTTGTAATGATTCTATGAAGCACATATTAGAAGGAATGTATTGACTTCCCTTCTACCCTGTATATTGTGTACAAAGCGACAAATTTTGTAAGAAAGATGCACGTAACAGTGGCAGGAGTGACTGTAGGATGTGTAGGTCTAAGAGTATGCTTATGAGTTAAAACCACCCTAATA
>CM060966.1:85939844-86072344 GCA_030765045.1 Tenodera sinensis
CTTCGTACATACAACAGCTGCGCCGCTGAAATGTTTACTTTCATTTGCTTCACATATAGTGAAATAAACTTAAAAATAAACAAGTACACCTTTAGAGATATTTTGCAACATTAAAAAGCTAGAGAAGCCTTGTAGTATTCTGCATTAGAATATCAAAGGATTCAGTTTGTAAACAAGAGTAACAAATGAGAAGCTAGCTTACCATGCTACTTTTGGTTTCACTTTATAGTAACTTAAAAAAGTGAAAACAAAACAAGATATTTGCTAAGCCATTATATTTCTGATTACTTGCCCCCGAAACCATCTGCAGTAATTTGTTGAAGGTTTACGTCCATTTTTTATTTCAATGACTAAGGTTTTTAGAAACATTCTTAAGAGTACTATGTTTAAAAATAAATATTGGACTGTCTGGGCAAAGAAAAGTATAAATACTTAAATCAGGGCACATGATAGCTCAATGGGTTTGTTCACAGGCCTCATACTAACGGTCCACTCTATAGGGCCACAATCTAGAACTTCACTTGTCACTAGTTTATGTGAAGGATTCCCAGAGCCCAACGTGGTTCTGAATACACGGTAGAAAGCTGCAGTTCCCTTCGGGACATCGCCACTTTCATCATCCTAACATTCTACAACCCTGGTTGCCTCCAGCTAATACGTGAATCCATCACTTGTAAGGACTAGACTCCCCAAGGGTTCTGGTAGATCATTACATTTTCGTGACTCTACATAAAACTAAAAACCACAGCGCAACAGCCCATGAAGGTCCAAGGCTTGTCGCCCGGTCACTACCCCATCTCTGTCCACTACAGGCGTCATGCGTAGGATGCAGTCCTGGAGGGTGTGATGTGGTCAGTAGAGCCACAATTCTTAGTCACCTTACCGTGTGCATGGGGCTGTTTCGCTCAGTGCTGATGGCTGGCTTCTCGGTCTAGGTGAACACACTCCTACACACGATGCGGTACTAAAAATGGTGGCTTTAGTGATCGGCGCCCCGAGTGCTCCAGGCCAGTTATCTCGCCTCCACCACCTGTGGTCCGTGCTTCATCAAATATCTGCTCAAATGGCCCCTCCGGGACTTAACGAGGCTAAGTGCACCCCGTGCCAGACCTCCCATTGGGGGAAAAGTCCCCATACCGGTACCGGGGATCGAACCCGATCCTCTGCGCAAGTGGCATGCTCGCTACCACTAGGCTACGAAAGTGGTCATTTTAAATAATGAAAGAAGTACAAAAATATCATTTAATGGAAATGATAAATGAATCACAAACTTTTGCTGCATTAAGGATTGATAGCGAGAATAGGTCACAGCTGAAGCCTTTTTATCGATGGTTAAATCCGATGTGTTTAACAAACATAATTGCAAAAAGACAATTTAGTCTTTAGTGACAGACCTGCAGGGTTTGCGTTCTAGGATAATAAATAGTTGCTTCTCCAAATAATCGTATTACATCAGAGTTACTTGATAACACAGAAAGAAAATATACAAGGAAGCCTTTGAAGACACAAATGTATTGACAAATAGGTATGTCGAACTCTGGAAGTTCCTCTGCCGTTGCTTGAAAGCGATATTATTCTGGATTATTTAGTGTATTATTGCGAGAAGTTTAATATTTCAATGACATATTTTCCATTTAAATTGCTAATATGTGTGAAATTACAGTCATATGACTGTCACAAATTTATTCTTTACATTGAAATAGCTTCATGAATCGTAACTAGTAGTTCAAAGGAAAAAGAAATTGTATGAGAAAATCAAGGTTAAAGGTTTATCTTTAATTTTGCTGTTCACAAATCTTTTTCTGTCATCATTATTATCACCTAAGGGCAGTTTCACCAGCAATTAACTGAATAAGTTTCTTGAAACATTCATTCTCTTGTAGGTGGTTTTGTGGTTATGGAATTATTTGACAATATCTATGGATGTCAAAAATAAACCGCGAGTTTTGCGCATAGATCAGTAGTGAAAGAATACTCATTGTTCTCTGAAGAAAAAGGTGCCAGGAGATCTCCGATCCGGAGGACGAGGATTTATGGAGAGCAAATTCCTTAGCAATACTAACATCAAGGTTGAAATGAGAAGTGAAACTATTATGCACTTGTATTCTAGATTAGGCTTTTGAGGCAAGAGCAATATGATAAACCTAACTCTTAATTTTCTCCAGTTAAACTTTGATACTCCTTCTCTACTTTTACATTCGAGTTGCATCACTTAACAATGTACTGAGCTAGTTCCCTTCTAAGAACTGTTTTAAAAGGCTTTATTCTTCTATCTACTTCTTGTTAACGGTTGTAGAAACAGTTTATTACACATTTTGTTGAGGTAAAATGATAAGTATGGCAATGATTGTAAAATCTTTCAAAAATGGATCGGCATTTGATCTTTTTGAAACTTCACCTTTTATTTGGCCACAAGAAAAGAAAACAAAAACGAATAACAACCTCTTAGTTGTAAAAAGATCAGGTGTTTGAAGTTTCAAACCAATATCAAGGAATACTTTGGAAATATTATCTGACATAAATTGTGTGTCTTGACGAGATCTGCTTGTCTACGTAGCAAGGTAATCTATTTCTGACGTTTTTAGGCCATTCATTTCGAAGGAACAGATTATTCACAGAAAATGTCAGATACACATTTTACCTTACGTGCAAGTATCTTCAGCATCTGGTAATTAAATAAAAATTGTTAGACGGATTTTTGATAAGGCAAAAGTAACGAAATTTGTTCTATTAAAAGGTCCTGCTGAATCTTCTTCATGTTAATCGAGATAAACATTTGTAGAAATTATAGAAATTATCTTACTGGTAATTTTCTTGTGCGTGCAAGGGAACATGTTAATACAGTAGGCTTTGGAAAGTCAAATCTTTTAAAGCTGGTCGCTAAACGAAGGCTTTGAAATTCCGTTCTCTTGGCAAGTGAATAAATTATATATATATATAATTATATATAATTTGCCATAAACATATTTCAAACATACGGCATTTTAATCAAAATAGAGCCATTTTGGAGAAAATCAATATTCTTTTGGAAAATTTTCCATGTAAAGGGTAGTTTAGGGTGGAGGAATGTTCTTCAAAATCTTTATGTTGTATCCTTGAAAGTTATTAAACTTAAATACCAATATTAATTTCTAATCGACTTTTCGTTTTTCAGTTATACTGTTCACAGGTACACTCACAGAACTTTTATAAAACTCTCTTTTTTGGATTTTGGGGGCCTCAAAAATATATTTCCGGTGAAGTATTGAGATCGAATTTTTGGGTCGAATACAATACTTCCTCTTCTTACTATACGTAGTAGAAACATTAAAAAAAACCTGGAATTGTTTAGTGAAAAACAGCACTAAAGAGAGTAAAAATTACATGCCTATCAATACTGGAAGGAACATTTTAAGCTACCCTAAATATTTTTTCTTGTCGAATACAATCTCTCATAAAGGGCAACTCACTGTAATTTTGGTTAATAGTTACCTGATATAATTCCAGAGCTGCAAAGCAAGTACCATTAAAACAACGAAAAAAACTGCTTTGCAGAGTTATAATTATTTTGCTTTCTTGAGGTCAATACTTATGTAAAGTGCATCAGTAATGCTAAACCTAATCGGAGGAATTACTGTGCTTGGACGCAGGTTGTTTTTAATTGAAAAAGCCACCCAGAAATGCGAAGGAATCGCCGACAAAGAGCCTATTTGTTGATATACTGGCCTCTAGTTGTGACACATTGCAACAAGTGTAAAGGAGGGGAGATATTCCTGGAAGGAGAGGCAGATTCCTGAATGAGATCAAGGTCTCTCTGTGAACGAGATCACTACAGCAGCCGCCAAGTAGGTGATCACGTGACATTGGGTCGATTGAGCACTTTACAATATCCACACGCACTTCCGCGTACCTCGACGTATTGTTGGGCGCACCTTTAATTTTTTATCCGAGTTCATTTGTTTGCAACCCACAAGCGGGTAAGTGAATTGGTTTACAGGTGTCATTGCTCGTGCCTCGAAGTTATACTTTTAGAACATTAGTAGACCCACCCAGAGGTTCAGGCACGGTCAGAACGCTACAGCACAAGCAGTCTGGGTGAGCCTAAGAGATTGATTTGAGGATGCACAATCCATTAATCCAAAGAATCAACTTGTCTTTGTTTAAAGTTTGTTGTTGTGTGATTTTCCAGTCAGCATCTGTAATTGAATAAAATACTCCATTGTAAGCAGTATCCAAGACTACGATTCTTACGAAAACGAGGATTTATAATCAGCCAACATATTTATGCCAATGTGTCTGCAAGACTCAGAGTTCAATAGAACTACATTTATGGAACATTTTTCATTTTAGTTGTTAAACAATGAATGCGCATCTGTTGCCTATTTTACACCAATTACGTATTGCCCTTAGGGATGCTTTTATGGACGTTTGGGATGCATGGAAATTTCTTGCAAACAAAAATATTTGGGAAACACGTACTGACAAATACAAACAGAAAAAATTGCACATTCAAATGCAAACTAACCTTATTTGCAACAATGATTCAACGACCCAATGACAACTTGCGCACGGGGACTTAGCACCTCGACCGAAAGGAGATCTTTTATGCCTATGGCGCCTCCACCGGGAGAATGGATGAGGCGAATGGATTCAAAGAGGGCCGGAACGCTGTCACGACAGAGCACACGGCAGGGTTCTACATTTTCGCAGTTAGAAGCACCCTAGCGGAGGCTGCCATAGCTCCCCTCCCCCCTCGAACTTGTACCATCCCGTGGGGGCCCGGAAACCAGTGGCTGGCCTTCCAATTCGGAGGACGAAATTTTCAGAGCTCATTTTTCCCCGTCATACTGCTGCCGCGGCACTCCCCGACACTTCCAACCCTAAAAGAAACCTAAAGGGATGAAGGGTGAAATGGAATTATTAATGTAATGAAAGAAAGTGACAGGAAATTCGGAGGATATGGAAATCCTTCCCAGCATTCACCATACAACCCGGCAAAGCCGATAGGTGAGGATCGGTCACGGGGATTGAATCCGCGACCTCCCGAATGCGTGACACAGACGTTAGTTTCTGAGCCATACCACTCGGTTATTTGCAACAAAATACAAATGCATTTATTTGCAAGCCTGATTCGAGTCATTACAAAAATAGTCCTTTCATTCTATGGAAGTTGAGTTATTAAAATTACTATAAATAAGTGCATAAACGGTTATATCAAGAACGTTACAAATTCTTTAATTTAGGAAAGAACCTGAAATCAATTATTAGTACCTAACAAAAATTTAAAAAGTGAGGTAATTGATACTTCATCTACCTAACCAATGGAATATTTTACGTTAAGAATTTATGGTTTTATTTTAATCAAGCTTAACACTGTGTTTCCTAACACATATTTGAGTTCATTTCTAAGTGGTACTTTTACTTTTAGTATATCACACAACATTATTACAAAAACAAAAACATCTTAACATTTACTTGAAAATAATGGCCTGAAGCCCATCAAAAGGGAATAACATGGAAATCTAAACATATAAATAAAACTGAAAGACAAAAACTATTTAAATAGGTACCCAACCATCATCCTGGCTGCAAATAAATCCACATAAATAGCTCTCAATATGATGCCCTATTTTATCTTCAGAACGCAAAAGCTTTTGCATAAATTACCAGAACTCTCCATTATCTTCTCCAGCGAATGTTTTGTCATTAAGCTACAAAGTCTAACAAAAAGGAAGTATGTTTAGTTTACTCGTACTCCAACAGTGCACTTAATTTATCTTCAAAATGTCTCCTCAAACAATCAAGAGAAATCCAAATTGTGCTAAGCAAAATTATGTATGAGTTTTTTACTAAATAAGCATTGTATTAGTAATTGCAATGTGGATAATCTTCCATGAAGAAGTATAAGGAAATGGAAGAGGAGATGGGGCTGCAAAGACGGCAACAAAACAACTGCTAATCTATGCGCACACTCGTTTCACATGCATAAACTATATTATAAATTTAAGACAAAAAAAAAATATTTACAATCTGAAGAGAAAACCATTGAAGTGAAATTCAACCCATTATTTCCATGCATGAATGTAGAAACTCTCAATCAACACATATTTCTCACTAGGTTAAGAATTGGCCAGCAAACTTAACATAGTAATATCTGTTTAGCAGATAGAATCTCCATTATGTGAAAATCGTACCAAGGACTGACGGATAAGCGCATTATAATCAATCACCTAGTAAGTCTTCCATATCTTCATGCAGGATTCCATAAACCAAATAATTCCTAACCTTATTTAAATTACAAAAAGGGACTCTGAAACCATACAACATTTTAAGTCATTTTGGTAATGTTTTCCTGCATGTTTATTCCCCTGTGGTTCTACAGCCCACGAAATGTCTGGGCTTGCCAATGCAACTGCCGGCCTCACGCCCACTTACAAAAGCGGTCGCTCACCCAAACGATAGTGGGAGGTTATGTGGCCAGAATCACCCATCTCCAAGCAGCAACTATAACTGTAACTATGTAAAAGTAGTATCTTGTTCCGCTAATTTAATGTTTTCATTATTCTTCCATTTATACTCTGCTTTTAACTGCCATGTTTATATCGGCGAACCTATGAAACATATTGTCATATTAGTAAGGGTGTTAACTCGTATGCAGTGGCTCTTCTTTAGGTTTTATGCGTTTTATGAACACACACAAACACACACCCACCCCCCCCCCCCACACACACACCCACACACCCACCCACACACACACATACACACACACACACACACACACACACACATTCACGCTCTTATTCATACTTCCAAACTCTGGGGGATAAGGAATAATCCTGGCTTGAAAAAACTCCCAACCTCAGCCGGAAATCGAACACGGGACTGTTAATTTTATAGGGTAAATTAACTAGTAAAAAAAAATTTAGTAAAAATCCAAGTAAAATAAAAATCCAAATTCCTCGCTCATAACTTTTATAAAATTGTTACAGTACCAAATTTCATTTCTGACAGCTTTTGTTATTTGAAATGTTTGAATAGGATAGATATCTAAGAATTCGTACCATATTTTTCTACATACATAAACAATTAGCAGGTCAAGTGCAGTACTTGGCGAAACGTTGGTATCTACAATGCCTTCTAGACCACGGCCTACAAGCCCGAAATAAATAAACGTAAGGTTAAAGGCATACCTAATAGTCAATACAAATAATGTTCGCAGTAAGGCAGAAAGGAACTGAAAAGAAAAGAAACATGTGCTTTATGGGATTCGATCCAAATTATTCTGGGTGTCACTGTGGGTTCGCGGTAACCTGCTTTAACGTGCTCAATTACTGCTAAGCACAGATGATTTAGGTTACGATGGTAAGCAAAGAGCTTAACTCTGGCATTGCTGTTACCTCAGGTTCACTATTTAATCAAAACCCGATACTATATTTTCTACAGGTATAGTATCGTTGAATTTATTGTGATAAGTTAAATCAAGGTCTTTGTAAACTGTGCTGCCAGCCATGTGAAACTTAAAAATAGCTAATCTGTATTTTGGAATATCCACTTGTGTAAACCGCACTGCCACACGGCGTTGGACTTAAAAATATCCTGCTCTTGTCGCGTCGGAGTTGCTTATTATGTCAAGAAGAAACTTAAAATCCAATTTCAATTGCAGGAGCAAGACTTCTATGATGGAATGTTCAAAAAAGGAAACGAAAAAGATAAAACACTCTGCTGTCGTAATAGGGCTCAATCATTTTTCCATGGCTATACGGTGATTGGAGCTGAGTAATGATTTGTAATATATCTGACAGTAGATCATTCTTCAAGGTCATATATTTTCACTACTACAATCGTGTGACTGTGCATGCCCCTAAATGTTTAAACTAAAACCAGTTGGTAATGGTTAGGGCTTGGATTTTTAGATAGTAAATTCTCTGGAAGTATTTATTTTTGCCAAAGTAAAAGTAGATAAATACCCAACAACAGTGAGACCTGCGCGAAGAGTCGCCTAATTCTCGGGCGTTCCTAAATAGATGGGATGAGAATGAAATTTGTCATATATGCATCCCTTGCTGTTCAGAGTGCATAGCAGCCATTGGCTCACCCCGCAACTTTGAAAAGCAATATTTCAGCAACCATTCTACACTAACGCACAAATATTACAAATTCAACGATACTACACCTGCAGAAAATATATTATCAGGTTTTGATTAAATAGTGGACCTGAGGTAACAACAATGTCAGAGTTAAGCTCTTTGCTTACCAACGTAACCTTAATCACCCACACCCAAATTTCTGTGCAGTACCTGAACACGTTAAAGCAGGTTACCATGGATCCACAGTGATACCCTGAATTTGGATCGAATCCCATAAAGCACATAGGTATTTTTCTTTTCTTTTCAGTTTTTTTCAGTCTTAACGGGAACATAATTTGTATTACCTGTGCCAAATATACTACGTATTATACACACTTTCATCATATTGCTGCAATACGACTGAAACTTTAAAACTGAAAGATTTAGAAGATATTATCACTGCTGTGGATAAAACAGGGATTGTGCCTACTTCAACTATCAATTATTCTTCCAATTAATACCTATTGTTTTCCTTTGAACAGCCACATTCAAGGGCGTCTGTCTATATATGTCAAAGAGTACTACCATGTTAAAGAATCTACTTCAATCATGCACTCTTACTGTTCAGTTAGCTTATAATGGCTGTAAGAAATCATTATATCTTGCTCATGTTAGAAAATATCGAAATGCATGAAAACTAAAGGGTTTCAGGTACAAGAAGTGAAAATTTAATCACTCGGCACGATTACATTCATTTCTATCTAATTATGATACACAAATATTGCACTACGCGAGAATAAGACTCAAAGTATCTGCAGTTTGCAGCTCAGACATCTACTGCAACAAAGGGTAACGGTTTGACTATGAAGTTAGTATTATTGAGTTGTAATATGTGTTAGGTATATCATATTTTAAGTGTATTACAACAGTAAATAACCTCAGTATTCAATGCCCCGTCATGTATGGAACTGAATCTGAACAGCAGTATTTTCAAACGTCTTATTTGTTCTAGCAACATTCTTTATTTTCCCAAGATAAATGCAAACGAGTATCTAGAAACAAAAGCAAAATATTAAACTTTTGTTAATGGTGCTACGAACTTTCCGCCTTCCAAAGAAATTTGTTGCTAATTTAATGATACAATGCAACTTAACATCACAAGAACAGAGCGCACAATCTCCAACCCAGAAATAACAGAAGCCATTAGGTGACTATAGTAGGAATCGAAAGTTCGCAGACCTCTATAACGTGTCTGTCTCACGTTCGAGAGGTCGCGAGTTTGAGTCTCGCTTAGGGTAAGTTATCCGGATAAGTATCTTTCCGAGGGTTTCCCTTATCCTGTGAAGAAGACTAATGTCGGGTAACTTAAAGCTCTATGAACCTCGGGCTCATTTGAGCATCATTTCATCCATTTCAATCAGTCACCGTCAGATATGACGTTACGTTGGAAATCGTTAACTAAAAAAATGAAGAAGAAGAAGAGTCAAAAGTACTGTTTCAAACCTCACCTCATGCACGCTTATGTTCTGAAATGGAAAATTCACCAGCGTCTTTAGTTCTCCAAAGAGAGATTTCACCGAAAATATCTCTTTTGAGAACCCCTGAATATATAAAAAAAAAAAAAAAAAAAAAGGCATTTTAGGAAAAGGTCCGTGAGTGTGTCTGTCTACCAGTCTGTGGACAGCATAAGTCAAAACCGAAGGTTCCGTTAAAAGCCAAAGTTGGTATTTAAGTTTAATGTCTTTCAAGGATGCGATGCGAAGATTTTGAAGAAAATAGCTCCAAACTGAACTACTCTTTCCGGGGAAAATGTTGCGGAAATTTTGATTTTGTTGAAAATGGCTCCAATGATTTTGATTAAAATGTCATATATTTAAGATATTTGTATGGCAACTGAAATGTACATTTTGAATTTTCTGGCTATAGTCTATGTAGTCCTGTTTACCCTGGATGAGTTTTGAATAACTCATAAGTAAAAGATAGACAAAATCTTACTGTACAAAAAATTTAGATCTCGCTAAAAGAATTTTTTTGTGTAGTGAAACATTTCGGAGATACTCCTTGTTATTTGTGTCAGTTTCGTGAAATGAAACATCATTGTTCATTTTTGTATATGTTAAGCATGCAAAGAGAACGGAATCTCAAAACTTTAAAATATTTGAGTATCGCTCAAAGCATTCCAATATTCCCCTTGCAGCTACAAGGGAATAAACAATAAGATAATTTGTAGAAATGTTTATCTCAACTAACACAAAGAAGATATAGGAATAAGAGTTGGTAAAAATGGTTAGTACAAGAGTAGAGAAAGTCATGTGAATGCAACATATCAGATTTTTAAGTTATGCTGTCCACAGACATACTCTCTCTCTCTCTCTCTCTCTCTCTCTCTCTCTCTCTCTCTCACACACACACACACACACACACACACACACACACACACACACATGCGGACTTTTTGCTAAAATATGATGATTCACATGACATTCTCTTCTCTTAAACTGACTATTCTTAGAAACTCTTATTCCTATATCTTCATGTTAATTGAGATACACATTTGCAAAAATTATCTTCTTGCTTTTTCCTCGTAGGTGCAAAGAGGCTATTAGAAAGTTTGTTTTCCGAAACTGACACAATAACAAGGAATATCTCCGAAATAGTGCACTCTACAAAACATTTTATTCAGACATAAATTGTGTGTTTTAGCGAGATCTACATTTTTGTAGAGCAAGATTTTGTCTATCTCTTACGCTTTATGAGTTATTCAAAAGTCATCCACAGTAAACAGCACTACATAGACCATAGCCAGAAAATTCGAAATATAACTTGCATTGTCATAAAAATATCTTAAACATATGACATTTTAATCAAAGTCACGAGAGCTGTTCTCAAGAAAATAAAAAGTTTCCAAAAATGGTCCATGTAAAGGGTAGCTTAGGGTGCAGCAATTTTCTTCTAATACCTCATGTCTCACCCTTAGAAGATATTAAACTTAAATACCAACTTTGGTTTTTAACCGCTTTTTCGTTTTTGAGCTATGCTGCTCACAGACAGACAGACAGACACACACACACACACACACACACACACACACACACACACACACACACACACACACACACATACACACATGACTTTTTTCTAAAAATCTATTTTTGGGTTCAGGGGGCCTCAAAACATATATTTCCGGTGAAATCTTGACATCAAGTTTTTGAGTGAATTACAATACTTCCTCTACTTACTATACGTAGTGCGGACATTAAAAAGAAGTCGTAGAAGTAGAAGTCTATCACAGCTCTAGGTGCGAATTGACTGGTACTGTTGAAAACAGAAATATATTTATCACGAATATCCATATGCGAGCTCTGCTTAGCCGTGGGGCAGCGGGATGAAACATGGAGCTGTGCTTCCCGGCAATGGAACCGATTCCGCCTGTGGTGATGCGGAGTTCAAGGATTGGTACCACCCAGCATGATGCAGAAGGTCTGACCAGCAAAGCTAACATTCCTCCTGGGAGATGCGTGATGCTGGCCCATCAGCTGCCGTATCTGCTGCGATATGTGGGCGTGAGACTGGCAATCGAGTTGATAGCCCGAGGTCCATCAGATCTGTAGCTACATAGGATGATTATTAGTATTTATTATTGTTATTACTATTACCTCATTGTATAGTACTTAACAATAGTTATTTATATGTATAATCTGATGTCTGGTGTATAATCTGATTTTCATACCAGTATATGTTTAGTGTGTGAGTAAAATCCAGCCACAAATGTTTGCGAGTGCCACAATCAAAAAATTATACCCGTATTACATACAACTTCTATGCAATTCTAGCATTAAAATACGTAAAAATAACTAATAAATTTGTTAGATATAAAATTATAATGTATCACAGATGTACGACATAACCTGGATGGTAAGCAAACGTTTCATATGTTTCTACACTAATAGAGGAACATGAAAGATTGGAATTATGGATTGCATTTCTTTTGACGTTTTGAACGAAGCCAAGAGTGCTGAAAGCTTATTTATTCATTCCAGAAAAATAAATCAAAAATGTCTACGAGAAAGAATGTGAAAAGTTTTGTGTATAGAGCAACGAAAAATGCATTAGTTTGCAATATGGCGGTGGCGGCGTGGCGGCGTCGGGGGCGGTGGTGGTGGCGGTGGCGGTGGCGGTGGTGGTGGCGGCGGCGGCGGCGGCGGCGGTGGTGGTGGCGGTGGCGGTGGTGGTGGTGATGGTGGTGGTGGTTATGTCATTGATGCCTTGTTGCCATGGTAATTAAGTCATTCTTTGGCACTGTTTCCAGAAAGAGGGTAATTTCGCACGATTTAAGCCCTCATAATAAGCCATTTTAATGATAGGATTGCAGAAATAATATTGCGAGTAAATGTCCACCGCTAACTTCACTTGTAACCGTATTATCAATATATGTACAGGTAAAACTGATGTTGATATTGTCTTCCTCTCTCACTTACAGCTTTATGAAGTACATTTTAGGATTTCACCAGAATTCTCTAATCTTCGGAAAATAATCTTAATTACGGGCGTCGTTTACCTGTAGCGGCATAAAATAAACGAAACCATCAGGGCTACCAGAAATAAAATTATCATTCACAGTCTCCTTGCACGATGTTTGACAGTGACATTTTGAATCCATATTCTTGCCCCGACAGCTACAGATAATCTGCAACAGCTATTCCTGCGGTGTTGGAGTGATTCACTCGCTGCATTCTTGAGGTATGGATGAGGATGTCAGTGTCATATCACCCGCATGTAGAAGGTTTCAAGAGAAACCACCTTGTTAGGTTTAGCGTGACAAGCACTCAGAGTCTATGCCACTAGTGTTGATAGGGGGCCCATTTGACAATTCTGATGGTAATTGGCATACTTAAAATCAGCACTCTTACGATATCTAACTAAAATCTAAACCCCTAACGCAACAGCTCATGAAGGGCCAAGACTTGGCGCCCAGCCGTTGCGTCCCCCACTTCTGCCCACTACAGACATCATTGTGGGGTGCAGTAGTGGAGGGTGCAACGTGGTCTGCGCCCCAAGCCCTCTCGGCCAGTTATACGCCTTCTCGACCTGGAGCTGCTACTTCTCTATCAAGTAGTTCCTCAATTGGTCCCCCCGGGGATCGAACCCGGGTTCTCCACGCCAGAGGCAAGATATCACTGTGTAAGAATTCCCTGAGCGAGACAGAGGCGCCCAATTGATTGTTTAAATAGATAGTGCAAACGCAAATGAGGGGCTCTCTTACAAACATTGTAATTTTACGGTATGCTGGATACACCTATTAATTTCAACTAATGCGGATGAGTCTTATTTGTGCTGCAGGTACACCTGAATATAAGAGTACTTCAAAATAGTGTGCTATCATTCCTCGATGGTATCTAGATCTTTTCAACTCTGCATCAAATATTGATTCAGAAAGGAATGAATGATCTCACGCACGAGATTAAAAATTCTAACATTTGCAATACGAGAGGAGGCTCGCCCTCATGTTTATGGTAGTTCATGTTTTACAGCTCTCATAACTGAATAATTCTGCATCGCATTTCTGTAGTTATATAATAATGAGTAACCGAAACATATTTTTATGAAAATTGAATTTCTATAGGATTTTTTGACCTGGTCAGGTGGTCTTGTCATGTAGTGGAGCATCCAGTCATACAACTTCTCCAGGGACTTTAGGCTCTTTCAAAGTAAATTTTGCCCCTTATTACCTCCATAGCCAGAAGATCTCGTTTTCCACAACTGAGGAGTAAAACATAATTTTCCGTTAATGTTACTCCTTAAAAAGAAAGAAAGAAAGAAAAAGAACTATGAACAAACCTACCTAATTTTAAGATTTGTTTCTGTACCTTGCGAGTTACACGGAAAGTATGTAACCCTTTAGCCATCTGTGAACTGTGGGTGAAGGACCTGAACCTAATAACATTCCTGCGATAAATGCTGTAAAAAATCTATGAATCGTACTCCAAAATAACCATCGATCTATGCTTTGCATTCAAAGACTTCCTCATGCACTTCACCTTATTGTTAAGTGCGGTTGACAGTGTTTGTGTAGTTACGGTAGTAGTTTGGTTTAGGATACACTAATTCGTTCCATGTTTTTAGGACGTTTAGCAAATACGCGATTCTTCAGACACCAACAAAGAAAAAGCTCTTGTGTTGGGTTGCAAGAAAATTGCCATATAAGTAACTACCCCACTCTTTAGTTAACCAAGGAAGCCCCTAAACCTCAGGCAGTTGATAGAACGGTATCATACGATCGGTTAACAGCTATTCTCTTCTTTAAGAAGAAAAGTAGCAATCCGGCTGAGCCGATGTTTTGCATAGGTCAGAGTGTGATATCGCTGTGACAACTGTCACATGTCCAGGATTGCAGTTCTGATTTTGTTGACAAAGTCGTTTGGTGTTTTCTGTAAGTCAAAATATAGGACTAGAAGTACGGTTTCCTCTTGAAGGAACAACATGTTGCCAGCATTAATTTCAGAAAATAAGAATAGTATAAAATAAAGCTAGAATTGCAGAATCTGAAAGAGATCTACAAATGTTGGCTTATAAGTTCCAAGTGGTGGCCAATAGGTAGATATAATTGCAAAATATCAGTAAGTAAATCAAAAGCAATGACATTCATTGGTAAATATGGAATAAGAACTAAAATTGTTTTGGAAAATAAAATAGTGGAACAAGTAACACACTTTAAGTATTTGGGGTGCGATATTACATACAAAGAAGATAAAAATATAGAAAACAAAATATATAAATTCCAGGCTATATGTGAAACCATTAAAAGAACTTTAGGTCGGAAAACAAGAAAAGATTCTAAACTTAAATTATATAAAACATTGGCTACTCCTTCCTTGCTATATGGAAGCGAAAGTTGGGTAATAAAATCAAAGGATAGTAGTAGAAGGATAGTAGAAAGATAGTAGCGGAAATGATATTTCTGCGGAATGTAAAAGGATGCACAAGAGCAGATGGAGTACGAAATGAGTCAATTAAAAAAATAGCAAGAAATGGGCAGAAATTTGATGAGGATGAGTGAATAAAGGATAGACTTAGACTTATTTTATTGAGGAAAAAAAAAAAAATTGCCTGGTGCCGGTACAGAGGGGCCCGGCTTACAGGCTAAAATTGACATTAATTATAATTTACAATATTTACATGGGTACTCTTGTTAGCTTTTATATCATCAAAAAACCCATACAGTGAGCGGCTTTAGCCCACCGAGAACAGTTTTTGGGCGTATTCTCAGTCTTTTGTTTGTCCGTTTTTGATAGTTTTTTTTTTTTTAACTTATATACACGGATACATACACTCACTCACTCCTGGGCATACCACACATGTCCCATCCATCACACGCACACACACACACACACACACACACACACACACACACGCGCGCGCGCGCGCGCTCGTATATACATATTTACACACACTGCACTATATACACTTCACTATTTACAGTTTTTCCGCAGATTTCCTGTGCGGACCAGGTTACAGCTCCTGTGGCGTTTCCGAGGCACAGACCTCTTCCGGAGTGTGTGGCCTAGGGCCTGGGTTGCATGGGTGCGCATCAATCGGCGAGCCATGCAATGTCTAGAACATTTTAATTCTAGCATGTTTACGATGCTTTGGCTCGCCCTTGCCAATATTGGCAATCACGTCATTTTGGTGATTCCTGATGCGCGCCCACGCGACAGTGGCTCTTTTTGTTATTGCCTCGGGTATGGATGGGATCTGGGTTTCGTGGTGAAGGGTTTGGTTAGTGGTTAGGATGGGAGCAGAGAGGATTTTTCGGAGGGAGAGGTTTTGGAGGGTTTGGATAGTCTTCAGGGCGGTTTTTGAGGCGTTTGCCCAGCCCACACACGCGTAAAGAACCACTGACAGGATGAAAGCTTTATACAGGACGATTTTGGACTTCAATTGCAGCTGTTTGCTGCAGAAGATGGGGGCTCATAACTTTAGCCGCTGTCTGCCTTTATTGGCGCTATTTTTTATGTGGGTGGACCAGCACATTGTGCGGTCCAAGGTAACCCCTAAGTATTTAACTTGCGACAGTGCAGTACCTGACCACCGACCGTTACCTAAGAGGACCTATCTATATAACCCAAGAGGAGCACGAGATGCTGACCGACCTCACAGAACATGGACTCCACTGATGACTTCGCCGGAACGGGCTGCATAGCCTAAACCATGAAGAAGAAGATAAAATAAAGCCACAGATGCAGATACCAATTGAAGTAAGTAATTTGGCAACGTGGAACTATGACCTCAGAGTGCAGACTGCTTCGACTTCAATGCAAAAGTAATTAATTAGTAGAAAAGTAAACTGTCCTGTCCCTGAACATTTCACCAGGCCTTTGAACTTTTGTGTGAATGTAATTTATAGCACCGACAGTGTTGGAGAAATTACTAACCATGGAATCCTTATCTTATAGTTCTTAAATAATTGTCTTGACCGTGAGGCATACTTATGTATTGTTACATAATTCGGCTATGTTGGGGCTCATATGTCTTTTTATTCGATACTGTACATTTTTAAACATGAGTATGATATTTTATCATATTCTGAAAGGCTCCTATTGTGTGATAACGAACGGTTATCAACTTATCAACAAATGGTTGGTTTCGTGTAACCAACAGTTGATTTTGAGGCAACATGGACATATGTATCTACATGTTTCGTGCAGTCAGGTTTCACTTTGCAATTCCACCACGTGCAAGATATCCGTGAATGTTTGTTTGGAGAACCTAAATACAACATTAAATTCTATGTTCTCATATTTCTGAAAGGGATGATTAAACTCTAGCTATGATTCCACGGCCTTGGTGGAAATGCAGGTTACGATTTCGTATTTTGCTAAAACATTTCATATTGCTAACATGTAACATTACATTGCACCCATTTATTGCACAATTTGTGGTAATACACGCAATTGACAATAATTCACCCTCAGAATGTGGTAGCTCAATTACATAACTATGTATATAGTTAGATGTGTATAGCTGAAATAAAGCAGTAAAGTCGTCTAAATTGGGTATCTTCGTCACCGCTCAACATCGTTTATTGCGAATATGTAAAATGTGCTGGCAGCTCTGACAGTGGACTGCCTTAAACGTGAATAGCGAGTTGCGTAAATAAGGAGATAGTGGATAGAGGAAGTTCTTTATTTTCTCGCATTGGGTCGAAATTGTCGAAATTGAAAACATGTATCACTACTAAAAATACTGATAAAAAGTATTTTGTGACGATAAAGGGCTTTCAGGACATACGCAATCTTAACCGAAATGCACTCAGATTCATATAACCTCTTTGCCCCGAAGATTGAATATTGAACAACAAAATAGAAATACAACACTTCCCGGCATAAAACTACGTATAATTCTATACACACATCAATGGACAATAATTCATACAGTAATAGCTTTTATTTACTTGTGTCTGAGGATGTCATAATGTGAAAAAATTAAGAGGAAGCCATGTGATGAAAGCAATAATGACGACTCATCAGGTATGGGCACGAAAGGAGAGGCAGCGATTGAACTTGTCTTTCCCACCCCGCATTTTCTTGTCGAGTGACAAAGGTTGTTTGCATACAACACGTGCATTGGTGCGTTCGTTCTACCTGAGTGATAGTTGTAATTTATACGCTGTTATTAACTATTTTGTTTATATTAAACATACTTTGCATACAATAATTATTTTGCCTATTTTGCCTAACCTATGGTGGTTAGGCAAATTACATAACATTGAAGTTTATAACATTCCTTCCTCTTATGTACGTAATATACTTATCCTGCCTTATGATTAACATACTAAATTATTTCTCTTTCCAAATAAATAAATCAGTAAAGTTCCATTGCTATGTACCTAGTCTTAAACATATTTTAAAACTGTTAGAACAACATAATACGTTATTTGGTTTTAAACTTAATATGGTAACAAAACGCAAACTTTCAGAAGTTCCTTTACTGATCTGTTACTTTTCACATTGTTCTTCTAATAATCTTTATCATCTTTCAATGCCATTCTCCAGTTTCTCTCTTGCCTATTACGATACAATCACTCGATGGCACATCCTACTCACTGACAGGCTGGCCGACTCACTCTCTGGTAAGTAAAAACTAACTGCATACGACGACAACTAAACTAAACTCACGACTGCAACTCTATTACTCACTCAACTAACTGCTACTCTCGCAAGCTCTGTTTATACTGGAGTCGGTGTCACGTAACTTTCGAGAACCCTCCATACACACATGTGCAATGACTCAGTGAGAATTGGAGAAGGTTCTCGACTCCTTTCTTTCGTGTTTTACAGCCATCATTGTTTATGGGCACGTACACAGTCGCTCGCTGTATCCAAGGTCACACTTACCCCCCTCTCATCCGTTTATTGTTGTACGACCAATGTCATAATATTCTATTCAAACTTTGAAACACGAAATACATGTTTATATGAAATACACTAATAAGAAGATATACCACTAAACAGTGGGATCATATCGCCCCTTTTTATGTTTACAAATACGAGTATTCAAAAAGGACCTTTTGAAATTGTAAATAAATTACTGTAAGACCACCAAAGTTTGATGTATGCTTCTGATCAAAGTTGCGTTTCATCCTGTAACGCTTTATATTTCAAAACTGAAATCCACATACCCACCATTCTTCATGAAATAGCCATACTCGCCACTGAATGAGGCGTGTCCGAACCTGAACCATAGGGAAGGGATAACCGGTGGAGTGAGGCAAAAACGTGTCTCAGGGGAGTGGCGCAGTTGGAGCCGATTTTCCTCATACCTGCTATAGATGAAAGAAACGCCATGCAGACCTGTCATTCAACTAACTTATACCTATGATCTGGAATTGAGTATTTTGATTTCGTGCGCAGCGAACCCTGAGTTGCCTCTTCTAGGAAATGCACCATTTTGAAAAATACGGACCTCTCGGAAGTAAAACTGTGACTTTCCCGGTTATAGTCAATTATAGGGGTACCGTTACATGTTTTCACTATGGCATTAAACAATATGCCCTAGGATACTAATTTGACCTATAGTACATGGTCTGCTTGCGGTTGGAATCAATTTTTATTGACCATATGGCAAGGTAACAATTTTGAAGGGTTCAAACTGTATTCAGAAATCAAGTGCCTTAGGTGGTGCTTCTCACGGTGAACATTATTCAACAACATTGTTGTTTTACAGCAAAACTAAAGTAGATATCATTTTCGGTCGTGTCAAAATCAAGCGTATTTCATTAAAAATCATTCCAGTTACAAATCTTGCCCTGATAATTAATCGGAATTTATCAAACAGAGGACGCACTTCACTCAGTAGGCAAACTGGAACAGAGTTCTTCAATGGTCAACTGCTAACTAAATATTATTGTAATATTCATATTTAAATTACCATAGCAGATAGAAAATAACAAGTTATTTAATAATGCTTGTTGAAAGAAACCGTCACCAAAAATGTAGTCTTCATACGTGGATTAAAACAAAGCATTTAAATCTTAGAATTCTTTAAGGCCAGAGAAGTTCACAATACTTTTCATTTCTTTTAGTTTCAAAGAAGTAACAAATTGACTGTAGACTGTATAAACATACAGGATTTTCATTTAAAACCTTTTAAGTCTAGAAATGATTTTAAATCAAGAAATTAAACATTGACCAGATTGATGCGGATTTATCTGATTTTTGTTTGTGTGTTATGCTCTTATATATAAACTTACCAAAAATGTGTATTCATAATGGAATTTCGATTTCGATTTTATATGTGAAATGCCCAACTGTTTTGCATTTACTTCATTGAACCATTTTAATTAGGAAAGAAACAATATTGCATGAAATACATTTGACTCTCTACTTCAAAAAATGCGGACCTTCAACTATATTTCCTCTACTTCTGCCTTTAATTTACGTGGAAGAAATTTAATTTTATTGTGTAATTTTTTCAACAGCTTTTCTACTCAGACTTTACAACTATACAAAACTGGTAGTAAACTCTATTTTGAAAGCATTTCTGCTCATTTTGTAACGTTAATGCTAATGAAATTGGCAAACTGTAATCTATTTTGCATCGTATATAATGCCTATATTTTTATAGACATTGTGTACTATTATTATAACGTTGTCTTTATAAAGATATTGTTTTTCACAGTATTAATGGCATTGAATGGAACCCCAACCATCCCTAGACATATGTCCTGTGATATAAGTGATATTTCTCAACAGATAAACAGTTATTATTATCACAGTAGAATCCCGGTATGAAGTCAACCTAATGTGGACTGAGAGACTGTCGAGTTTTACGGAATAATGAATATGTGATTCATAAACCATGACATAGCACTGCAAATTACATAAATACATATTCCAACAGAATATGATAAATAAAGGCATAACATATTCTAAAATTAATTACGTATTAATTTGTTCACTTTGTCCGGTCTCTTTAACACATCCAGTTTTGTCATATTAACTTGTGTCTTCTTCACGTTGGATATTTTCACTGGCACATTCACAACTCAATACAACACTTAACAGTAAGCTTGAATACTTAGAAGTTGCACTACAATCAGACATATGTATTTCAAATTTCAGCTCACCACGTACACAGGTACATGTGGCAAACGAACTTGCTTGAATGTACACGACTGACATCATGCAAATTGATCATCTGGGTAATACCTCTGTCTATTTCCTTCAATAAACCAGACACTGCTGATAATGTGAGCGGGCACTATACTTAATGACGCACGATCCGCGGAAGTCGGAAACATAACCTGACAGAATGATAAGTACAAAAATGAACTCGATCATAACCTACTGCGCAATTTTCACGTGTGAAAATACCTTTGTACAGGGTAAAGCAATAAACCTCCAAAACTTCTAAACAAGTGTTTGTGCTACGTATCCACATTATTAGCGGCAAGCTTCTGGTTTCCTGACAAAGGTCTGTGGCCTGCTTATGTTCTGACTAGATATCGAAGGTCAACACATGGTGAGCCCCTTGGTTACTGTGAGGGAGATTGCCCTTCGTTATACACGTATACTAATTAAAATATATCTATACTATTCATACCGTATAGTAGACAACAGAAATTATTACTCAAGTTCAACGACCCCCCCCCCAAAAAAAAATCATTAAAATTTAAAAGGTTGTCGAACTACACGGAATGTTGAGTTATCAAGAGCCAAGTTATCGGGATTATACTGCATTATTATTATTATTATTATTATTATTATTATTATTATTATTATTATTATTATTATTATTATTATTATTATTATTATTATTATTATTATTATTATTATTATTATTATTATTATTATTATTATTATTATTATTATTATTATTATTATTATTATTATTATTATTTAGTGAGTGAGTAAGTAAGTAAATAAATAAACAAATAAAAATTATGTATTCCCATTTTCTCCTTGTACCTACAAGAAGATAAAAAATAAGATAATTTCTGCAAATTTTTATCTCAACTAACATGAAGAAGATACAGGAATAAGAGTTTGTAAGAATGGTTAGTACAAGAGCAGAGAAAGTCATGTGAGAGAAACACTTCAGATTTTTTTTTCTGCATTACCAGCAAACATTGGCTTAGAAGCTTCAGAAGCAGTGTGTATACTTTCTGTACTATTTTTAAGGTGAAATCAACATCTAAGTTTAATATGTATTCTCATGTGTTGAGGATGGAGGTCGACATTGAGTGATAAAGGAGCATTTGGCATTGTTTGCCCGAATAATTCGCAATAATCTGTTCCGCTGCGTTCCTGCCTCAACAAATTTATCATAGGTACATCAAGCTACAGTCCATATGAACAGCTGTGTAATAAACAACCGTAAGAATGCAAATGTATTCACTGACCACGGGGCGATATGAAGCGCGTGCAGAGATGATTTATATTTTGTGGCGCAGAGCAGAAAGACTCGCAGGTGCAAATGTAGTAGAGCATGAAGAGATAAGAACACGATATTCATACACGATTCTCATTATGTCTTCAAAATTGCTCGGAGAAACTACCTACTGAAACTGAGAACCTAAAACGGAACGGCGAAAGCGAATGCCTGAGGATGAATTCAAGAAACAAAAATCTAAAACTATGGGATGGGTTGGGGAAGGAATGTTTACTTGGGAGTAAATATTTTTTAAGGAATTCAAAGTGGGCTTGTATTTGCACAATAAATACTACTGAATAAAATTATACTTACATGTTAAGAAAAGCTAAACATTTACGGCATTTAAGGTCATACTTCACAATAAATCTGAGAGGAACGTGACTTTTTGGACTGCTTGTTACCATAACCTAAATAAGTAAAAGAACTACAGGAAACAACTTTTGCAAATCCAATTTAAAATATCATTACATACAAATATGAGAAACATTACCTGCCTATTTACTATATTTACTATTGAGATGCGTTACGATTAACATCTTGAATAGTTTATTTTTGTACGAGAAAAAATGGCAATCTTTATACAGCGTCTTCTCATGAACCATTACAGAACTTTACTGCTTGGCATGTGTGTGGTCTCTTTTCTACTTTCTCTACTGGTCAGTAGAGGCCAAAGTTGATATTTAAGTTTAATGTCTTTCAAGAATGCGACACGAAGAGTTTAAAGAAGATGCCTCTATCCTAAACTACCCCTTACATGGAAAATTTTTCGAAAACTTATTTTCTTGAAAATGCCTCTAACGATTTTGATTAAATTCCATATGTTTAAGTCATTTTTATGAAAAATGATATGTTTATTTTTAATTTTCTGGCTTTAGCTCATGTAGTTCCAGTTTACTCTGGATGACTTTTGTATAACTCGTAAACCGTAAAAGATAGACAAAAATCTTACTATAGAAAAATGTCGATCTCTCTAAAACACGCAATTTATGTCGAAATAAATTGTTTATAGAGTGAACCATTTCGGAGATATTCCTTGTTATTTGTGTCAATTTCGGAGAACTTAAAGCTTTCGTGAAATGCAACATGGTTGTTCATTTTTTATATGTTAAGCGTGCAATGAGAACGGGATCTCATAGCTTTAAAAGATTTGACTGTCGTTCAAAGCCTACTGTATTCTAATATTCCCCTTGCACCTACAAGGAAATAAGCAATAGGATAATCTGTACAGATGTTTATCTCAACTAACACGAAGAAGGTATAGGAAAAAGTTTGTAAGAATGGTTAGTACAAGTCATGTGAGTGCAACACATCAGATTTTTATCTGTACCATTTTGATTTCTAAGCACAATTGTAATGGTTGTTTTGGGAAATTAAATACCTATTCCTCGTAAATGGTATTTCTCTGCTACCATTTACGCAACTCCTATCGAAACAATTGTCTATACCTACGTGTCGTATAGCCCCAGATATACATCATTTAGAAAATCTTACTTGCTATATCCACTTAAAATGTCATTGCATAATGGTTTTGCTCTTGCTGGTTGCTAATATTGCCACGTACTAGTTCAAGTTCAAGTTATTTATTAGAAAAGTATTGGCCTGGTGCCGGTACATTGGGCCCGGCTTACAGGCTATATTTAACATTTTTTACAGTTGACTTTGTTCATATTTACACTTTTTTCGGTACATACAAAAAACCCATACGGTGATCATCTGTAGGTCACCGAGAATAGTTTTCTTTTGTCCTTTTTAAGTTCTGTTTCGTCTTTGTGTTATGCATATGTACATATTTACAAATTATTTACAGACACATACACGCACGCATTCACCCACGCACACACTCACACACATACACACATGCACACACATCTTCACTGGGCACACCAGAAATATGCCCAGCGCACTGCACTATTTACAGTTCGTATATACACTGTCCCACGGTGGCAGCTCCGGAATATTTTCCGAGGCGGGGGCCTCTGCCGGAACATGTATGTGGCCTAGGAACGAGGTTGCGTGGACGCGCATTAGTCGGCGAGCCGAGCCGCTTCTAGAACATTTTGATCCTAGTATGCTTGCGGTGCTTCGGCTCGCCTTTGCCGATGTTGGCGATCACGTCATTCTCGTGGTTTCTAATGCGCGTCCATGCCGCCATTGCTCGTTTTTCTATTGCCTCCGGGACGAACGGGATCCGAGTTTCGAGGTGAAGAGTTTAGTTAATGGTGAGGAGTGGAGCAGAGAGGATTTTTCTGAGGGAGAGGTTTTGGAGGGTTGCCACGTACTATACACGTTTCTGAATTAACTTTGTCCAAAGCTTGCTTTGTCCACATCACCACCAGGTTCAATTATATTATTAATAAATTTTTATTTACTTTCAGCCAAATGAATGTAGAAGAAAAGAATTTTGAGTAGGCCGAAAATCGAACCTGCTATGTACAGAAAAGAAATTTAGTATAATGCAAGGGTATCATGATTATTTAACGAGGTCTTCTTTCCCTTCCCCTTCTTTCCTTCTCTTTACCCCTCTGCAATGTCACCAGTATCCATGCTACTGGCTGGACATAGTTATAATTATAACCAATGACGTGATAGAAAAGCATTGATTATTTCTCACGGCTCGCTAATTGAACTGCTTGTTTCACAAAGATCAGAAACTAAACCAGGCTAAATTATTGTTATATGACAAGCTGGTAACACAGTTCGACAGATTTCACAAACTGTGTAAATTCACAGGAATATAATTAAAATTTAATGCCACCCAATTGCATAAGCATTAAAAAAAGACCTTTCATTCGAAAGCATTAACTGTACTGTAATATAAAGTAATACAGAAACATGTTTAAAGGTTTTTCGATACAAGTTTTAATTCCAATATAAATATGGGAAGAATTTGGGAAGAATTTGTAGGAGCATTAAATGTTTTTATTTGTCAACATAATATTGCACTATGTTTAGTGTAAAGCTTTATAATTTTGGGAATTCTAACAACATAGGATTTTCTGACAACATAGAATCACTTAACCTAATAGGTGAAGCCGAAATTATGAACGCCATAATTATGGATATAATACTGCATCACATGGCGGAATTAAATAATCAGAAAATGTTAAAATCGTTACATATATAAAGTTACAGGATCTGGGAGATTAGTTGTGACTAAAATTGTCAGTGTGAGCCGGGAAACAAGGGATGGTCGATTCTTCCAAACCCTGTTGCTAATTAGGAAGTGAAAGGTACAGAGAGCGTCAGAACGCACAGGGACTTGCCTGCGAGAAACCGGAGAGAAAGGGTCGTTTAGAGTTGCCCTCCAGAACCCGACGGGGCAGTACAGTTGCCCTTCAGAATCCGACGGGGCAGTACACGTGCCGCCAAGATCGCCGAGCGAGCATCTCAGCTACGGAACTTGTATTCCGGATCCTCAAGTGTGAGGACACATTATAGTTAATATTAACAATCTTCTGTCTTAGTAAAGACACGGTAACGACTCAACTAATTTAATAACGATCGGCAAATCTCACGCTTTCTTATTTTGGTGAGAATAAAAGTGTTTCAACGAAATTCTGGTTTTATTCGCAAACACTCACGCATACCCCGATGTTAAGATCACATGCCAGAGCAGCCGGAGCAGAAGAGCCGGAGCAGAAGACACAGGAAAGCAGCATTCCGCGTAGGAGAGCGGAACGGAGGACGGACGAGACGACATCATAGGTGCCTCTCGTATCAAACAACATTTGTAATGTTTTTAATAATGGACTTTAAGAATTTGGAGATAAATCTAAAGAAAATGAAAACGTTGCATTTCTACGTCAGGTGTATCTACCCATCCTCCTCTACCACCTTTCTTTATTCCCATTATAGAGCCACGCCTCTCCCCCCATATTGCAAAGCTGTACCTATTCTTCATCCCTTATGAGACCCCGTAAGTCGATAAGAAACCGAGATACTCC
Organism: Tenodera sinensis; assembly: GCA_030765045.1. Taxonomy (NCBI): domain Eukaryota; kingdom Metazoa; phylum Arthropoda; class Insecta; order Mantodea; family Mantidae; genus Tenodera; species Tenodera sinensis. The sequence goes on from CM060966.1 coordinate 85,965,766, forward strand.
CAAACATTACATATTACTAAATTCGTCTTGTGTATCTTGTTAGCGTCGGAGCTCGTAACGCGAAGTCTGGGATAAGTTTCCTAACCCTCTATCCCTCACGGCTAGTTGAGTCTGCCCGAAGAGCCTATGTATAATTGCCCTGTTTTATCCAATTGCGCCATTTTGTGTGACCAGCCCTTTAACAAAACATAACTGGATAATAGCTTTAAAACATGTTGTAATTTAAAACAAATAAAGACTATTTTATAGGGTAACTTGGATTCTTGAAAGGAGTAACTTTTTATTATTTTTTTATTTACAAGTGATATACATACACCTTAAAGACAAAATGAAGCACCTCGCAGAACAAAGAAATTTCAAGAATTCTATACTCTAAAATTATATGGCTCTACAATGACTCATAAAGTATTCGTCTCCACTTTAAAACATTCTATCTACTAATAAACGGAGAGAACGTTCACGTTTATTGTACCAGATGAACAAACTATGTTACGATTTACAAGATCTATTTATTTTGGATTTTTCAATTTTTTACTTCTATGAGGTTTTGAAAATTGCACAGTTCCAGGTTGTTATTATTAGCTTGCATTTAGCACAGCAGTTTGACACAATATCTGACTCTCCCCTAGGTATGACTTAGATTGACGGAGAAATAAATTTGTGAAATAGTAAAAACTGAAACGTTAACGAGGGAAGGATTTAAGTAAAAAATTTGATAACTCTGGACTGTATTTGTTCCATCCGTTAGCTCAAAGTTCATTTTCACTGTAATGCCGATATAATGCGCAGTGGTTAATATTGTTAAGGCTTACCTCCATGGCTTACCTGGTTTCTGTACTCCAGTTGATGCTTGCCCTATCCCTTCCTTTGTCTTCGCTCCTGAACCTGAAACAGCCTTGTTGTTCATTACCTTACTATTCGAGTATCAAATTTTTGACATCAAACCAATACGAGTTAGACTCATTCACATAACGGTATGGACTATCGAAATGAAGCACTATCTCCAGCATACGACTTTTCGTATCCTGTAATTTGTCCATAGGCTTTTGAATGTGTGTTGAACTAGAATTCAAAACAATCGGGGTTGGCTTACTCAGGGCTTCTGTGAGATATAGAGAACAAAGGGCTTCTGCCAACATTAAATAAATAAAAACACTGCAACAAACATATATATGTTTGAGAAACTTACAAAGTACCAAAACAAGCAATGCGTAATATTATATGTAGTTTCCACATGTCAAAAAAGTATACCTGTATCAGTTTGTTACAATTGCATAACGTAAAGACGAATAATTAACAGAACCATCATCAATTAATCCCTTATGCAGCCTTTATGAGATATAGAAAAAGTATACATATTATTTCTAGAAAATTAAAAATAATATTATTACTCATTATACTAAAAAGAACTAACTTAAATATTGGCTATTATGTGACAATTGTTACGAAAATAAAATAAACAATAAAACATTGCAAAATTTGATACTTAAACGTTAATTAGGAATGGGGGATTTTAGTATAATTTTCGTCTCGATTTTGGTATTTATTCAACTTACCGCTTCTGGGATATGCCATTATCCTATTAGCGTAACGCACACATCTCTTCTAAAAATGGGTTCAAAACTGCATTTCCAGTGAAACCTCAATGTCAAAATTTTAGGTTGAATTAAATTCTTTCTCTACTTGTTGAGTATATAGAAAATAAAGTAAACATAAAAATATTAACCTGTTATCTGTTAACCAATGTGAATGGTTTTGTTTGATATAGATGCAGGTATATAACATTTCCATAGGTATGTACTCTAAAACAGGAATTTTATTTTCCAGCAATTCAGCATAGCTCTTCAAAATAATATGATGTATTTTCTATGTATTTAATGTCAAGATAAGGTTTTTCAGCTATAGTTTCACGATACATTTTGTTAGGTGCAAGTGAGTTATAGGAAGCAAAATCGATAGTTGGATGTCTAAAAGTGAGTCGTCACTGTCCTTGTATTGGACACTATTTTGATAACATGCAAGAATAACTGGATAGTGATAGCTGTTTTAATAAATGGTTAACTAATAAAAATTCAACCATTAACAACGAATAGCTCGAGATGCCTAAGGTTACAGAAAATATTAGATACTTAAAATAAAACGTTATTTTTAAGACTTCTACATCCTTTGTTGTGAAACAATGTCTCCAACTCTTATATAAAGTTATAGAAAATTGCTTGTGAATGAAAAGCACTTCAGAGATTATTCAGAGAAAGTCAAAATGCACATTTTATTTGTCATGTAAAATATATCTTAAACATGTCTTATACCTAATTTAAACAACATTGTTGAGGATTGTTTTATAAGATTTGAAGATGTTTATATAAATAGTAATTTAGCATTCGGTATTTTCTTGAAATGTTTCTTGCAAATTCTTTAGGACACACCAAACTTCAATAGCAACTTTGGTATTTGATTATTTTTCGCTTACTCCCATTTTGGTTTTTAGGGGTCTCTAAGAAATGTATTTATGGTGAAATATTGACATGCAATTCTTGTGTACAAATACAATGTAATGTTTCCTGCCTATTAGGTGTGTAGCGGAGAAAGTAAAAGATACCGTTATGTTTGCGTGTGCAACAGCTGTTCATTAGGTATTAGCTTTTGTCCTATTGTCAGTGATATCTGCTAAACACCACTCGTTCACACGTGCTCATTTCTTCTCCCTTGCCACACCTGAAACCATGCCAGCAATATGGTGTTAACTACTCAGCATAATGAATATTTAATTTAATCATTTCTTCCCATGCATGTCAGTCACAAATTAATTTGATATTTATACGTTATTCATATGTTAATTAACAGGGGTAAGAAAGGTCGCTATGCAAAGTGGAAAGTCATCTATTTGCATGCCATTTCCATGCATGCAGATACTTTGAAACTGGGTCTGTGTGTGTGTGTGTGTGTGTGTGAGAGAGAGAGAGAGAGAGAGAGAGAGAGAGAGAGAGAGAGAGAGAGAGAGGGAGAGAGAGTGTGTGTGTGTGCAAAATGTCTTATATTTAAGATATTTTTATGGCGAAGGAAATTTATGTTTTTAATTTTCTGGCTCTAGCCGGTGTAATACTGCTTACGCTTTTGCATAACTCGTAAACCATAAGAGACAGATCAAATTTTATTCTACAAAAAATGTAAATCTCGTTAAAACATACCAGTTATCCCCGCAAGCCTTTTTTGTGGAGTGAACCATTTGGAGATATTCCTTGTTATTTGTGTGAGTTTTGCAATACTAAAACTTTCATCAAATGGAATATCTTTATTCATCTTTTTATCTCTTGGCCGTGCAAAAAAGGCAATTTCAAAGCCTTCAGAAAGCGACCACGTTTAAAATATTTGCCTATCGCTCAAAACCTACTAATTTCCATGCTCCCCTTCAACTTGCAAGAACAGTAGCGATAAGGTAATTTCTACGAATGCTTATCTCGACTAATATGAAAAGAATAGAGGAATAATAGTTTGTAATGAGGTTGATGCACCCATATAAGCGAACTTCGATCATAAAGAACCGTTTAACAAAATTTGTCCAGGCTGGGAGCTTGCCTTATGACAAGTTTAAAATCGTTTCGTGTCGTTTCGAGGAACAAGTGAAGTCACAGTTTCGTTGTCAAGGATAAAAGACTGCTTGTTTGCTAAGAAACGTTAGCGATTTAGTTCTTATATAGCAAGTTAGCTATCAGTATTTTCCGTATAGGAGTTTGATTGCGAGATAAAAGAAAACGTGTGTGACAGAATAAAGAAGCAGACAAAGGAGAAGTAAAAAACAAGCTACTCTTAAAACTGGTGAAAGGTGCAAGTACGAAACCGTATGACGCTTGTTGATACGTGTATTCAACAGCGCAGGCAAGATAATGTTTAATAAATTTGGCTTTTTAAAGTCTGATGTTGACTGAGGGATAAAGAAAATGTGTGACAAGAGTGAGAAACACAAATTGTACAGTATTTTATGTGCTTCTTAACAATAAAGAGGACGGTGAAGCAGAAATGAAATTCCTCTCAACTTCTGTTTAATCCTCACATTCTGAGAATTGTTTCTTGCTTAATTATTTATATAAGCTACATACACCGAAGCTAGCCGAAAGAAGACATCCTTTATCATCTATTCCCTAAGACTGAAATATAGATACCTATACAAAAATGCCACATCAGTAAGAATAGTCATGCGAGTGCAACACATATTTTTACCTGAATTCCAAAAACAAATGCACATACAGAATGACACCATTGGACTGGAAAGGTTAAACAGATCAGATTAGCCAGCCTTAAGTCTGGTGGCTTAAAATAGAGGTTCCAGCGGGAGTACAAAAACAATGAAATCAACCTTTATTTATACAATTGCCTTATTATTTAACATTGGATCATTAAGTCAATTATTTAAGCATATTGCGCATGCATGATACACACATTACACCGTACTGGCTTCGTTTAAGTAACACAAGGACGCGTCGCGCTAAACTATCGAACAACTCGAACAGGAAGTACATAATGTGAAATTAAATCTTCCAGTAAAGTGGACCTATTAAAGATATTTACTCTCGCTTACGCACTAGAATGTGCATGGAGATTTTTGTAGGGCAAAAACCAGCAGCGTTGCCAGCTTTCGGGGAATTTGATGCTCTCGGAGACAGGGTAACCACCCTCTGCTAACAAGGGAAGTGTAGCACAATCTGCATTAACTTGATAACATTTTATTGTGCTCCATTTTGCATAGTTACGTATGTTTTCTCATTTCCGTATTTGCTATAGGGTCACTCCACGTCAAATCGAACAAACCTAAAACACGACTTTTTCGTAGGAGGTTCAAATTTTTTTTATGAATAGGCATCAAATAAGGAGACCCGTATTTTTTTATTTCCGTATTTTTAAATTATTTGCTTAGTTATGGCTATTAGAAACTAAGCAATTTCTGCGTGCACCGTAATATAAAATCACTTGTTACTCTAAGTTCATATAGAGTTGAGAGTTGGGGTCTGGCGCACTGGAAAGGTTAAGTATTACACTTTTAACAACTTTCGATCAATCATTATTACACATAAATTTTGGACTGTTTTTTTTTTTATGGTATATTTTGTAAAACCAAAAATAGAATTTAAATCGATGTGTTATAAATCTAAAAAAAATTACACACGTATTCCCTGACATTTTATCTATAAAATAAGATGTTGAAAACTATAGAGCTTGCATTAGAGCATTTGCTACAATTTTTTTTTTCTGGAGGCCTGCAAGCGCACACGGGCGAGTAACAAGCCAGGTGACTGCAGACTGCGAATTTCCGCGTCAGCTATGCTAGTCAGATACCTTCTTCTTACTAAGGCAGTACAGTCCATGCAGAAAAATGTCTCCACGATGTACCTTCTTTCTGATACTCCTGTGGCATTTGATACGTGCTTTTGAACTTTTGAATTTTTTTTGAAAAAATCTTCTGATGTAAACAGTTCATGGCTTTTAGCTTCTTCCTTCATGTACGTACATACATTTGAAATAATTTCTCTACTCTGACTGTGTAATGTTTTGGTCCCTAATTTAGAACTTACAGGTGGCATAATTGATTTACGCTATGATCAATGTCTCACAAATTCACTATATTCACTCTTTATCGCAAAGGTCTATGTCTTCAACTGCACGCTGCACTAAAAAGCACCTTTGAATTAGCAAGACTGTCTCAGATCATGCAGACATCACTACCTTCCCCCTCCCTCCCCATGTGCAGGTTTCATTCGCAGAATTATACAATATGAGCTGATGAAACAGACAAAAGATATGGATTCGCCAACAGGACTTCCAGTCAAGGTCAGGGGCCAAGAACGATGGATCCAGCTGTGCTTTAAAATTACACTCCTTCATTCCTTTGTCAAAAACTGAAGCTTTAGTGAAACAATTTTCTTTCGAAGGAGTGTGTTGTATGAAAACATTAGTTTAAAATGCATATTTTAAAAACATTTTGAATATGCTAATAGTGTACATATAATAGTGTGAGCTAGCAGTGTTCTCCTTACTGTACTGTTGTAACGTTCATGGAACCTCAAACAATGAACAGTTGCCGCAATGGAAGGTGGGAATTGTGCGAGGTTACTGTAGCCGCCACCGCTGCCACGCGAGTCCGCTGCACTGATTTGCAAAGTTAATTACAACTGAACTATTAGAGACTCCATTCTGATTTTTTCTGAGAATATTGAATAAACTTCATTGTATTTTTAGTTTTTTTCCAGATTTTTAAATAGTCGAGTTTATGTTATTATCTAACTTTAAAACTTTAATCGTATAAAATATAATATTAATAATAATTAATAAAATTTTCTAATAAATACCTCACAAAATACTGCAATTTATCTTTAATTTGAGCCAAAGATCAAGTAATTTGCTTCATTACAATCGGAGGTATGATTGATCGAAGAGTGAGGAGCGCACGATTTTTGGGACATTTCAAAAATTAATATCTGCCAAAATAATTTTTTTGTACAAAACGAAGAAACACAGGTCAAATATATTTTGTTCCAAAACACCAAAAAAATTTTCAATAAAATCTGAGAGATCAAGTTCATTTTTTGCCATATTTTGTTCGATTTGACGTGGAATGACTATAGTGAGCTCACTGTTTATGCCAAGTTTAAGATGGTGTTTGCTATTCTTACCTGTTCCATTGTTTTCATGACTGTTCGTTTATAGTTTCTCTATTGTGTACTTATAGCAAGAGAAAATGTTGCATTTCCCATTTTTAAACTTTAACTTCTTGTAACTGTTTGATCATATCGGACAATGAATTAAATGGAACAACAGAGGCATAAATGAACCCAGGACAAAAGGTTATCCGACTAAACATAAGGTGATTGCTGGGATAAAAATAAAAAATAAATAAAAAAAACCGCTAACTCATCCTAATGAACATTCAATTCGAAATCTCTTGAAACTGAGGCAGACGCGCCACCCCAACACTACAGATGCCGAACAACGCTAGTTTTGAGGTTCCCTAAATGTGAAAAATGCATTTTTACAAGATAGTTCACTGTGTATGTGTGTGTGTGTGTGTGTGTGTGTGTGTGTGTGTGTGTGTGTGTGTGTGTGTGTGTGTGTGTGTGTGTGCAGTGAAATATTTCAAGATATTCAAATTCTCAATTACTTACACTTTTCTCAAATAGAACTACATTATTCGATTCTTTTTATCTCTTGCCCATACACAGAAAACGGAATTTTAAAGCCAACACATAGCGCTCAACTCTTAAAAGATTTGACTATCACTTAAAACCTACGTATTCACATATTCTCCTTGCACCTATAACAAAATGAGCAATACGATAATTTCTGCAAATCTCTTTCTCAATTAACCTGAAGTAGATAAAGAATACGCGTTTGCAAGAATGAATTGCGCAAGAGTAGAGAAAGTCATGTGAGTGCAGTACACCAGATTTTTTTTCCTAGGTGATGCCAAAAACATAGTATCTCCAAGACATAATTATAGCTATCCTACAACGAATGTGTAAATGTGATTAAGAAGTGAGCTAATGAGAGCAATATTTATAGAAGAATACGTGCAGAAAAAGTAATGTGAATGCAATACACCATTTTTTGTAATTTTGCAATATGAAATTTACCAGCCATATTAGTTTAAGTCTGATGCTCCCGATAAATGTGGATTTAATATGCAGTTGTTCCATCTAAAAATTCGATTCCGAGATTTGAGGTGCCCTAAATAAGTAAAAAAATAAAAAATAAAAAAGGGGAAAAAACGCCTTTTTGGAAAGAGTCCGTGTTTGTGTCGTGTGTGTGTGCGTGTGTGTGTGTGTGTGTGTGCGCGCGCGAACAATGTAACTCAAAAACCAAAATTAGCAACCAAATTTGGTATTTAACTTTCAGCATGTTCTAAGGATGCATTCAGAAGAATCATTAATATTGAGCTGGTATTTTTAGTCATTTGATGTTAGCATACTTCTGGAATCTGAATGGTAAGAAGAGGTTCCCATTAAAGATGAATTCTACCTCCTCAGCGAAGGTTGAATCCCGAATCTCTGTATTGATAAGCCAGAACACGAGCCTCTCGACCCATAGACAGCCCAAGATCATTTTCTCAACGTGCCCTTGCTGCCCATGTTACTATCTTTTTAAATAGAGAAACATTCACTTCAGCTGAAGGAAAGATGGGTACCTAATATGTCACTTCTTCATGAGGCTTATGGTATCTTTAGCTTCCAAGTACGCACTAGATCATTAATAGAATACTGTCCCAATTTTCAAAGGACTGAAGCTTTATTTTCTTAAAACACCCACTTTCGAAAACAATTATCCTTTGTTGCGAGCAAGGCATTATTACCTTTAACTTAGTCATAATTAGAGCAAGCCTTAAACAAGAAGTAAACATGCATCCCCCATATTCGCCCCTTAAAGGTTTTCTATACTCCACATTGGCAAGGCTGCCTAAGTAAACAAGCGCGCTTGAGGACATCTGCTACACTCCATATAGGTAAGTTAATGAAGCTACCTAAATAATATGCTAGAACTAACAAAGTTCAGTTTATTTTTGGGTATAATAGTATTATAAACAATGTAAAATACCTTAAGTTTCTCTCGTATGCTAAAAAAGGAGAGTGCTTAGGAAACAGTGTAAAAACAATTCAGAGGGATTCCCTGAATCAACTAATGCCCTTTAAGATTCTTTAAATTTCTCAGCGATAATTATACATAGGCATTATATGCCTCTAGTTAAAAATGAGGAACTTTTATAGCACCTGCATGAAATCATTCCGATATCAGCTATTATTTTTTATGTTCTGTATCTTTAATCCATTCCTCACCTGTTGGTAAAATAAGAACCTTATTTCCGAACATTTATCTATAGAAGAGTGAGCAAAATGGATACGTATATTTTATCAGAAGCAGGTGTCTACATTTTCAACAACACAAAAAATTGTTAAATAAAGGACCGAGGAAATATTGTTTGAATACAAGTGTGGGGGGGGGGGTAATGATTCAACTCAAAAATGAAAGAACAGATAAACACGAAACTTCTCACTTGAGACAAAATAGATCGTGGTCCCAAGCGGAAATGCACTCCTGCTTCCTTAGAACTTGCTTTTAAACTGCATTTTTGTTTAGTTTCTCAAATCCGTCTGTTAGGATTAGAACAGCTCGCCAAGATAAAATGTGCCTGTCAAACAATATATGAAGATCCTATTTAGTAATGTTTAATTTGACATTCTTCCTTTCTCAAAACTGAAACAAATTATTAATACTAATGTTCCATAAACCAGTATTGAACCCAAAAAAATGCAGGGACCATTCCTAATGACCATCTTAAGACCTTCTGGACAAGAGTCTAGGATTTATTCCTTTAGAGAATCTACAAATACTTCAAGCCTGTACAGAAACGTATACTACATAATAATGTGTCAGCATGAATCCCATCAAATGGTGTGTTGCTATGAAGTTTAGATTTAACTGCTGAAATTTTGAAAATCTAGTAAGTTTGCAACCAACAGTGAAGTTAATGTGTAATGTGCGCAAGTGAACCGTCTGACATGATAACAGTGATTCCAGCATGCACAGTGACCAAAGAAATCAATGATAGTGCCCACAAAATACTCTAACTCTCCATTTAATGGGTAAAGGTAAAGTTTGTATTTTTGTTCACAAGATGGCAATGAACATCAAAGATTATCATATTTAATTTGGCGGAAAAACACGCACACCTCAAAATATACCATGTCATGTTTACCACGTCATTTCTTTGATTATACTATCATTTAATCAGTGGCATCTTTGCTACTTTTCGATAAAATAATACTCGGATGTATTTATTACATTCACATGACTTTCTCTGCCCATTTTTCAATAAAACATTCTTACGAAAACCTGCTCCTTTATCTACTTAACGTTACCCGATAAATATTTGTAGAAATGACTTTATTCCACATTTCCTTTTAGGTGCCATGACAATAGGGAACCACAGTGGGCTTAAGCAATAGCCAAATCCTTAAAGAGCTGGTCGCTGTGTGATAGCTTTGAAATTTCGCTGTCTTTGCTTCACAAGGACAAAAGAAACAGACTTCCTATTTGAGAAAAATGGGAATGGAAAATTCAAAGCAATAACAAGAAATATCGGAAACAGCTACACAAACAAATGCATTTGTCATAAATTGTATGCTTTAACGATATCTACATTTTCTACATTTTTCGTGTAATAAGACTTTCTGCAGTTACGGTGCATATGGGCAAGTCATTCAAAATGAAAAGGACTTCAGAGGCCATCCCCATAAAATTCAGGATATGGGTTTTATTTTCATTGAATTTCTTAAATAAATGATATAACCAAAATCGATAGTGATTTCTGAGAACATCAACATTTTTGAAAACCTTTTCATTTAGCACGATGTTGCATTACACCCAAAAAATGTGATACCGAGATGTCAACTGGGATATGCAAAAAAAAAAAAAAAAAAAAAAAAAGATCCATGTCTGTGTGTGTGTGCGCGCGTGTGTAATTGTGGTATGTGCGCGTGTTACATGGACAATATTTTGAACATTTTGATTATTTCAAAAGTGGCTATAACTATTTGGAGTAAAATACTTATAATATTTTCTATATGTATATTCATTATAAACGAAATGTATATCTTGACATTTTTGGGCATTGCCTCTGAAGTCTGCTAAAGGACTAATACGTTAATTAGTACTTTAATACGATAACAAGTTGTGTTCCTTCTTGTGTGTTGTAAAGCAGGTTAATGCAAAATAATTATTACAATAATATAGAAATAAATTTTAGATATAAATCTAATGTTCTAAAGAAATGTAAGGTAAAAGTCACAAATAATTGATGCCATATCGCGTTATAAATGTAGTATAAATATAATAGAGTGCAGCTTAGTTTTACTTGAAAGCTCACTACTAAAAGGTTTCTCGGAATGGCGGGATTTGTAATGCGCTATTGTCTTAGCAGGTATAATGAAAATACGTTTTCTGACAGTCGCTTTACTGACACTACTTTAGAACACTCTTCCCTACTTAATAAATCATTTTGAGTTAATTTTATACTATAATATTTGATCAGCAATTCTTCTTCTTCTGGAAACAGTATTAATTAAATTAATTTTGCCATAAGGTAATATGAGAAATATTCTTCATTATTGTATTATAAACCTACATAAATATTACAAAGGACGATTATTTGAATTTGTGAAGGTAAAAAATAGATATTCGTTTGTTAACGACGCTGGTAATTAGTAGGGTCATATCAGCATCACCGCAAATTCGTCCTACAGAAGTTCTTTTACATGCCAGTAAATGTGCTGACATGAGGCTGTCGTTTTTAAAGACAGCTGGTGAAAAACCATCTGTTGGGTTCCGGTTTAAACACACGACCTTCGGATCACTAGGCCAACGCTTAACCAACTGAGTCACCAGGTTCGAGTGTTTGTGTGTTTGCGCGATTATCCAGAATTTCTATTATGCATATCCAGGGTTACAGAGGGGACGTAATTTATCAAGTTTTACCTTCGGCAACGCAACCCTTTAGATACAACACCACGGACTATACCTACTCTACGGACGAGCATTTCTAGTCTCCCGCTTCTCGATAGGCAACCCAATTCACGGAGTGGGACGTCTAGTCACCTGATTTCAATGTGTTTCAATCTTCATATACAACTTGCTATTAACTGCTGCAGACTGTTTAAAAACTGTTGTGTTTTGATCTTCACGTAGCTTACTACTTAAGCCGTTGGTGCAGACAATTCATCTGTTTACAATCTGATGGAAGTTTACGGCAGTTGCTGTCCTCTCATTACAGATGGTAGTATAGGTGAATGGCCATTTGCGGAGAACATCAACATGATGTCAATTTACTGCCTTGTGTATAGCTGTGCAATTTGCACACACAGAACGTTCCTTGTGTCGTGTCGCTCTATCACGTACCAAGCTTGTTCGATTTCAGCAACAGCAGTAAGAAATACGCACGTTTTAAGTGACGGACTGTTGCTCCACGTAAATGTTTCGCCCTCGACTTTGCCGAGATGGTGTCCGGTCTATACTACACATAAATATACAAATCAGATAGGCAAAAGCCAGAACCAAAATTAAGTTACAAGATTGTCAAAAGTGTATGAAAATGATACCAGGTGAGTCAGCTGCCCCTTATTCTCGAGTTTTATGCAATCCGCATTTTATACTCCAACATGAAAACATCGATCCCATTACTAGGTTCTACTCGCCTATTTAATATGGATGTTAAACACTCGATGAAATTAGTGCTAATATAGATGTTATCACATCGCTTTTTAATATATTCGTAATTAGACAGCTGACGTTTGCACTTCAGCAAATGTTCACTGAAACCAGCGAGTATTACATCTTAAACGGAATGTTTACCTCACACGTTACTAGGTAGCTCAGTTGGAACACGTGCAAGACTCCGAAGTAATCTGTCTGCAGTGAAGGTGGTTCGAATCACCTGCATGTACTAATTTTTTTTACCGTGCAATCCTCACAATTTACAAATTATTATTCTGAAAACTGTTATTATATTCATTTGTATTGTTTTATTTCTGTATTATGGCACTGTTTGATGTTTATTGGTGAACTACAATTGTGTAGTTGTTTAAACACACCTATACGTAGGTGCAATTGAAATAAGGATTATTTATACACATTTGAACACAGAAAGCAAGGAAATTACGTTGTTAGAGTTTAACATGGAAGTTAAACTCAATTTTGAAGACAATGAATTATTGTGTTTGGTGTAGGTGCAAACAATAAGGATGGAACTTATTAGTGTTCATATTCGCACTACAGAAGATTGGCTGATATTCACCTCCTGAGCAACTGACCGTGTACTAGTATGCGGATTGTTCTGGGTGGCGTTCAAAACTGCTTCTGCGTTAACACCCGATGTTGCTGGTGCGTCTCTATGAGGAGGCAATCTTGCAAGTGATGCTGTTACACGCAGACGCCTTTCAACATTCCGGAAGGTGTTTGCTGTTGGTTGTCGTCTATTCGGATATCACTCCCGATATAGATGCTGAGCCGCTGGTGTATTTGTTCTTGCTTCTCCGTAGATCAAAAGCATATCTACGTACTCGTCTGTCGAATACATAATGAAAGACTGGCCCAAAATATCGTGCGACAGCACACGTGTGGAGAACACAGGGGTCGGCATTTGCAACACACTACATCATGCCAGTCCAACGGGCCAGAAGTCATTATAACTGGTCAATTACAAAATGCAGATAACCAAAAACGATTTAAATTATGTCCTAAACCCTCAGGGACTTTATACGTAGATTATTGTGAATTCGGTTTCCAAGCTCTGATGAACATAAAAAAAAATATTTACAGTACTGAGACTCGAACCTGTGTCATTGGTGGTTAGCGGAGAGTACACGTCACAATCCTATTCAGCTATTTCGAGATTTGACTGAAAGCACGTACCGCGTGCAATAGTAGAACTTGTATGCCTGGCGCTATGCCATTGCCACCTCGCAAGTTTGCGTGCTTGATTTAGCTTTTTAAGACAGTTTTAATCATTTACTGGGCGTTTTAATATTATTACTTAAATGGCAAAAGCTGTTATGCATATTAATTGAGATGCACGAGGCGTAGCTCACGCAAAAATGTAAATAAACTGTTGTTTAATAATATGTCCGTTTTGACTGTACGGGTCCATGATGAATGAGACGTGTCTAAATTTTTCCTAATTTTTGCCAGCCAATCTCTGCCCTAAGTACAAGAATCCACCATTTTCTTTTTAGCTGACGTTGTTAGTGTACTCATATGATAGGTCCATTTTTTTCCGAGGCGTTTACTGAATTACGTTGCTATGTATAGTCTAATAACAAGTTTGTAAAATCGGCCGGAAACCGGAATTCACTCTCAGTAAAGGAGTCGTATGTTTTTGAGGTGTACTTTAGCGAGGAGTACGTTCTGTCCCTTAAACCACTGTTGCTCTCAATTTTGCGCATTCCTCTCTTTAAGAACGTCAATCAACACATTTTAGTAAGCGCAAAACTGGACTAAGGCGTACATGCCGTTAGATGGGTGGCCTACCTTCCAAAAAAATAAGGCGCGGCTGACTCACCTGGTATATCTAAAGTTCTACATCCTCAGGTTCATGTATGCCTCTTCTAAAAACTTCAAAGCTCTTTAGACCGTTTTTGTCGTCCGCCAAATATGCCGTTTTATTCCCAAGCAAACCTATGTGATCAGCAATCCATGCACACACCAAGGTAATACCAGAAGCGTGTAAAATATGGAGGGCGTCCTGGATGTGTTGTACAATAGAATGGTAGTTGTACAGTTCATGAAGGCTCTGAAGAGCATTCAGAGAAGGACTCAAAAACAGGCAGCGATTTACCTTATGATGGCGCCCATATAAAATGGCTCGGTATATTGCATACAGCACCACAGTGTAATTGGAAACGATATTAAAAAAAAGCTGAACGTATATTGTTCAGTTCCACAACCAATGCAGCTGGTGCTATTTGCTCCATCGGTGTAAATCAAATGACGGTCAGTATAACCTGACAAAAATTCTAAAATACAAGTGTAGATAGTGCAGATAGGTATCGTGGACTTCCGTTGTACGGTCATCCTAAGATCTACATGGGACGTGCCACGTAACCAAGGGGGATAGAACCTCTCGCCCTTGGGCAGCATGTTAGGTATTTAAATAGAAACCTTTCTAAGAAGCCCCTGGAACCGAAAACTCGCTGGCTTAGGACTAATGGTGCTTCTCCTATATTGCTCTCTTAGCGTGGTGGTGTAAAATGACGCGAGCGTTGGGTGCTTAGGCATACGTCTAAGCGCACAGCCATAATTTACTAACAGAATCTCACGCCGATATTGCAGAGGAGGTTCTGCCGATTCGGCGGAAAGTATCACAACTGGGCTTGTGGGGAAAGTTCCTATTACCATGGGGATGCCCCTATTATGGACCGTGTCTAACCTTCTCGCACAGATGGTTCTACTGACGAATACACAATACACCCATAGTCTAGTTTGGATCGTACAGTGCGCGATACATTCGCAACAAAATTGTACGATCCACTCCCCACGATTAGCCACTTAGTACCCGCAAGATATTCAGGGAACGATCGCATCGTGCTCTTAGTTATACTAAATGCGATGACCAACAAAGCTTCCTGTCCAAGATCAACCCCAGCACACGCGTCTTATCTGCGAAAAGAAGTAAATCTGGACCGAAACGGAGCGAAGGTGATAATCGTCTCCTGCGGCGCCAGAAATTAACGCAGATTGACTTCTCACTTGAGAAACGAAAGCCTATTTTGGAGCTCCATTCTTGAAGTTTGTTCAAACATTTCTGCAGGTGAGGTTCCAAAAACTCCGTGTGCTGAGAACTACAAAAGACGGCGAAGCCTTCTACGAATGGGCATGACAAAACTCCAGAAAGAACACATTTCCAGATGGAATTAATTGCATAGGAAACAGCGTGGCACTTAATACCGAATACTGAAGTACTCCATTTTCCTGAACAAAAGGATAAGAGAAACCCGAGCCGACCCTTACTCGGAAAACATGGCCTTTCATAAACTCCTGAAAGAACAGTGGTCCATTGATCATGCCTTCCATCGCCTTGCGAACGCAACTGGTGAGGGAAATAGGACGGAGCTAGAGGGAGGATGACGAGCCTTTCTAGATTTCAAAATGGTATAACGGTGGCACCCCACCAGTTTTCTGGAACTATACTGTCAACCCAAACACGATTATACACCTCGAGCAGGGATGTCTTTCCTTCAGTTGGGAACTGCTGTAACATTTGTACTGAATGCCGCCTGGTCCCTGTGCTGATAACCGCGGAGATGAAAGAGAATGTTCTAACTCCGCCCTGGTGAAAACGCGAATGCAATCTACTACGTTTGTAGAATGAAATGCGAAGCCTTGAGACTCAACCGGAGTTTTAATTGGAAGGAACTTAAAGGAGTAGTGACCTTCGGAATACGAGTCTCACACGTTACTACTTCGCCACTTCGCTCGAGAACCATATAACAGCTAAAAACAACACAACTTTTGTTCTGTCATCAATCAAATGTACATTTCATATTATTTATTCATTGTAAGTAGTATGTTGAACTTTTGCTATATCAGTCATTTGTATATCAAAAATAAGTTGTGATTTCTTTTACCAGTGAATATACAAACGGACATTTTGGTTTCATAAATTACTTCACTTTAAAATATGGGATCATTCTGACGTAGAATCTATTCGTCAAAGCATACGTCAACAAACGAAAGTCTCGAAAATCTTTAATACACAAACAAATGTTTTTCACCTAAATCGAGCGTTCTGCTAACCCACCTGTATAACTCTGCACATCTCTGTTGACTGAACTGCCTGCGGCCTATAGTCCTCTGAGGTTTCTTCATCTCATCTGTTTGGCCTGAGTTTCGAAGCATAAAAGATTTGCATAGGGTGGAAGTGTGATATTCCCTGAACATACTCACAAATTAAATGTTGTAAATACGTATTATTTTTGGTGTAGTAAGTTTTTACCTATTCTTATGATTTACCAATTATGTAAAATTCGTTCTAAATTAATAGTTTTAAGTTTGTTTCATTTTTGTGTTTTAAGGTTTAGCGAACTTATCGCATCTCAGGTGGAGAAGCAGAGATTCCACAATGAGTCAACTGCATATCAGACTCCGGGAGAAAGGGATTAAATGAGAGCAGAATCCGAGGGAGTATCGCCAGCAAGTGTGAGGGTCATAACGTGTGCTGGATTTTCTTAATCTCGACACCAGGATTCGTCAATAGCCTCATGAGTTTCGACAGCGCTCCACCCCAGCAAATCAGGCTGCTACAACGCCACTCATTCGTCGAGAACATCAGTTACAGTTTGCAAAGTCCCTACACATTAGTGCCAAATTCACCCATCGCCAACACATATAACCCTGAAAGACCGGGTTGAAATGAAATGAAGAGGCAGAAATTTTTATATAATACAGCTTCCCGGCATTTCCCGGGAAAACCCGGGGGTTTTCCCACCATGGATCAAAGAATTCCGCCACAGAAATCGAACCCAAGACCTCGTGAATGTGAGACTCTCACCTTACCATGGAGCTATCTCGCTCGGTATCACACCTCAGATTATGTATCTTAGCTATTACTCCATCATTTTGGTCCTAAGTTATTAAAACTTATAGTGGCTTAGCAGTTTAAAATTTGAATTTTAAAGCATTCAGAAAGAAACTAACTAAAATGAATTATGCAACAACACAAAGTAAAAATCTGATGTGTTGCACTCATATGACTTTCTCTACTCTTGTACTACCCATTCTTACAAACTCTTATTCTCATATCTTCTTCGTGTTAGTTGAGATAAACATTTGTTCAAATTATCTTACTGCTTATTTCCTTGTAGGTGCAAGTAGCATATTGGAATACAGTAGGCTTTGAGCGATAGTCAAATCTTTTGAAGCTTTCAGATTCCGTTCTCTTTGCACGCTTAACACATAAAAATAATGAACAAGGATATTCCATTTCAAGAAAGTTTTAACTTTCCGAAACTCACACACATAACAAGGAATATCTCCCAAATGGTTCACCCTACAAGAAAATTTATTCCGACATAAGTTGTGTATTTTAGCAAGATCTACATTTTTGAATAGTATGATTTGATGTATCTCTAACGGTTTAACAGTTATGTAAAAGTCTTCCAGAGTAAATACGGCTACAGGAGCTATAGCCAGAAAATTCAAGATATAGATTTCATTTGTCATACAAATATCTCAAACATATGACATTTTAATCAAAATCATTAGAGCCATTTTCAATAAAATCAAAATGTTCGAAAAATTTTCCATCTAAAGAGTAGTTTAGTATGGGGCTATTTTCTTCAAAATCTTCGTGTCACATCCTTGAAATACATTAAACTTAAATACCAACTTTGGGTTTTAACCTAATTTTCGTTTTTGAGTTATGCTGTCCACAGACACACAGACTGACACACACACAAACACACACACACACACAGAGAGAGAGAGAGAGAGAGAGAGAGAGAGAGAGAGAGACGGACCTTTTTCTAAAAATTCTTTTTTTTGGATTCAGGGGGTCTCAAAACATATATTTGCGGTGAAATCTCGACATCGAATTTTTGGGTGGAATGCAATACTTCCCTTACCAGTAGAGAAAATAAAAACATAGATTTCATTTACTTTAACCCTTAACTGGCGAAGTCGTGAAGTGTCACACTACTGGCGATGTGACGTCTGGTAGACACCTTACCTTTATGTTACTGAAGAATTAATGTTTATTAGTTTTCCAAGATTTTAAGCCCTTTATTTAATGGAAGCCTCATTAAGCATTATTTTAATGTATGGCAAGTTGAACAATTATATTATTTTAAACCTTAAAAAAATAAAGCCTCTGGTGTAAATAGTTAAACAATAAAATGTTTACTTGACGTTTTTCCTCCCTAGGTCCCATGTATAAATAGATTAACAAAAACCAACTATTTTCAGGTTGAGCAACGTATGCTGATTTTAAGAAACGTAGAGTGTTTATATTTCAATTAGTGTCTTCAAAACGTGCAACTTCCCTACTGTGCTCTTTTCCTCACAGTTTATACAGGTTTTTAAACGCACTTGTGATCTGTCTTTAAGATTGGCAAATGTAGCAGAATGTTGGAAAATCTCTTTTAGGGCACAATGAGATTTCTCTGCAATTGCCATTTGTTGTAGATGTAGATGAAATATCTTTATCATTCGAAAGCAGCAGAGTTTGGAAACCTTCCAGCTCAAAATTATCAATATATCGAGTATGGGAATGACCATTGCATTGAAACTTTTACCCTGCGTTATTTCATTTCTCATTGATCCATTTTATGCGTGCCCCCTCAGGGTAACAAACAAAATCCGAAGCAGTCTTATAATTCACTTTGTTTCTCAGCCGTCCAATGGGATTCAAAGCAAAAAATACACAATATTGTGACTCGGAGAATGAACATATTTTCTCACAGACTCCTTTTTGCACATTTAAGGGTTCTAAAATACAAACAGCCTTTCCTAACTTAGTTTCTGTTTGTTTGCAGAATTTTCATTTCCATTGCAAGAGTTTTCAGCCACTTCAACAGAATTACATTTACGATTTCTCTGTATTAGGTTCAATTTCAATTAAAATTTGCCATCCACATTACTTTCATCATAACTGGTATCTTCATTCAATCTTTTAACCACTTGAATTTCAAAATTTAAGTCACAACACTGGATGGAACATCATAATTCGCCATTGTAAACAATTCAGCTCCAGACAAAACAAAATCACGCAACTGGTGATGTGACGTCTGTCAGACGTTGCTCTTCTCTTGGACAGTAAACAACCAAGGCCTATTCACCGAAACCTACTGGAATATCTAGAGTAAACAATGATTAGAAGTTACTGTAAGCATCAGAAGTCAACTTCTCATATGCAATGCAGGATAGCGTTTCCTAAGTTGCACGACGTCTGGGAGACATCACGCCACCAGTTGAGGGTTACGATAGTCGAAACTTAACATAGGTTACCTTGCTACTGCAGATAAAAACATACTGTTTCATTCCAATCTGTTTAAGCCTGAGAAGAGAGTCTAGCTAGGAACATAGGATTGTGTGCTTTATGTGTGTCTCCAGAGTATGAAAATCTGCTAATGCTAACACTATCGTAATTAGGAAGTGTAATTAAGGTCTGAATGAAATCCATGGAGAAGTCTTACAAGGTTGTTACGAAAACATCTCATATTACACGGTTGAAGGAGATAAACCTATGCACCGAGATACATAAGCCGTATTTCGCCATTAGCGTTACACTACATAAACTTCGCGCTTTCGAGTTGTCTACACCAATGCGAAGTGGACCAAAACAAGCACTGCCAAGAGAAATTTCTTCTTGTGCTGCTATAAACCCCGTTCAGTGGCCCTTTTTCTCTTATGTTGCTCTTCGTATGAGTACATATAAACCGTTAACTCACCACTTTCTAAATTTGAAGCCTGGAAACTCTGTTAACCATGTAGGTAAAACACGATAAAAGTTCAAACAATGGATGTGTGTAAATCCGTCACATTTTCACGGACTGCACCTATGATTTTCTAAAAACTTTACAGAAATTCTTGAAACAGAACCATTGGCCCCAATGAATTTTGCTAAAATAAGAATTATTAGATTGCATTATTGAAGTCAAAGAATGTAAAATATTTTAATATCAACGTGTTAAAAATGCATAGTGGCTGACTAGCTTCATTGATTAGGAATCTAATGCACAAAAATTGGCAGAAGTGACAAAATAATGCATCTCGTAATATCACAAAAACAAGGTTTAGTTACACATTCAGCAAAACAGTCAATTGGACGAGTAAAAAACAATGGGTATTCATAAAGAAAGGAATGGAAGACTGAGGATGATGTAGGTGCAACATTCAATAGTGACAATTCTTCTGCCCGTGAGATGATGTTTGTACAAATCATTCCTTGGAATTATTCTTACCTGCAAGCACGTAGTATTCGTAGAGCAATAAAGTCAAATAAATTAGCACAAGAGTAATTCAAATTGACAAAAATATGAAATGCTCCATTAGATGCTGGTGAAAAAAAAAAGGATTGTTTTCACAGGCATGTCTACTGCGGAATTGTGAATTCTGTTGACAACAGTTTAATTGCATTTAAAGACATTTTGTGGGAATTAAATTAAAAAGCAGAGCATTTTAGGACTCGTCCCATACTGCAGTCGATAAGCTCCTTGCTTTCTCTGTGAGGAGTCCAGGTGTAATAAACCGGCTGCATTTAAGAAATGCTTCTTTATGCAATAAGGAAGAAGGTTTTTCAATATAGACTATATAGAATACTTAGTAAACGTGCTCGGTTTGAAATAACCAATTTGCCCATAAAATCTAATTTCAGAATTGTCGCTGGACAGAAACCATGCACCATGTGATATATAATAACTATTACGACAATCAAGTGTGGAAGTTAAAAAATAGACTATATCAAGTATTCTGCTAAAACATACCCTGACTTCACATTGGGAAAATTATGGCGAAACGTAATAATTTAACAACTCCTGGATTCTTAACTTCTAATTTGTAATTAAGCTGGGTTTGGGAAAGGAGTCCGTAAAAAAACCTTAAAAATTACCTCATTAATTGCCGCTACAGTTTGTTGCAGCTATGCTAAGAAAATATATATCCTATTCTTCTCTCTCCCTCTCTCTCTCTCTCTGTGTGTGTGTGTGTGTGTGTGTGTGTGTGTGTGTGTGTGTGTGTGTGTGTGTGTGTGTGTGTGTGTGTGTGTGTGTGTGTGTGTGTGTGTGTGTGTGTGTGTGTGTGTGTGTGTGTGTGTGTGTGTGTGTGTGTGTGTGTGTGTGTGTGTGTGTGTGTGTGTGTGTGTGTGTGTGTGTGTGTGTGTGTGTGTGTGTGTGTGTGTGTGTGTGTGTGTGTGTGTGTGTGTGTGTGTGTGTGTGTGTGTGTGTGTGTGTGTGTGTGTGTGTGTGTGTGTGTGTGTGTGTGTGTGTGTGTGTGTGTGTGTGTGTGTGTGTGTGTGTGTGTGTGTGTGTGTGTGTGTGTGTGTGTGTGTGTGTGTGTGTGTGTGTGTGTGTGTGTGTGTGTGTGTGTGTGTGTGTGTGTGTGTGTGTGTGTGTGTGTGTGTGTGTGTGTGTGTGTGTGTGTGTGTGTGTGTGTGTGTGTGTGTGTGTGTGTGTGTGTGTGTGTGTGTGTGTGTGTGTGTGTGTGTGTGTGTGTGTGTGTGTGTGTGTGTGTGTGTGTGTGTGTGTGTGTGTGTGTGTGTGTGTGTGTGTGTGTGTGTGTGTGTGTGTGTGTGTGTGTGTGTGTGTGTGTGTGTGTGTGTGTGTGTGTGTGTGTGTGTGTGTGTGTGTGTGTGTGTGTGTGTGTGTGTGTGTGTGTGTGTGTGTGTGTGTGTGTGTGTGTGTGTGTGTGTGTGTGTGTGTGTGTGTGTGTGTGTGTGTGTGTGTGTGTGTGTGTGTGTGTGTGTGTGTGTGTGTGTGTGTGTGTGTGTGTGTGTGTGTGTGTGTGTGTGTGTGTGTGTGTGTGTGTGTGTGTGTGTGTGTGTGTGTGTGTGTGTGTGTGTGTGTGTGTGTGTGTGTGTGTGTGTGTGTGTGTGTGTGTGTGTGTGTGTGTGTGTGTGTGTGTGTGTGTGTGTGTGTGTGTGTGTGTGTGTGTGTGTGTGTGTGTGTGTGTGTGTGTGTGTGTGTGTGTGTGTGTGTGTGTGTGTGTGTGTGTGTGTGTGTGTGTGTGTGTGTGTGTGTGTGTGTGTGTGTGTGTGTGTGTGTGTGTGTGTGTGTGTGTGTGTGTGTGTGTGTGTGTGTGTGTGTGTGTGTGTGTGTGTGTGTGTGTGTGTGTGTGTGTGTGTGTGTGTGTGTGTGTGTGTGTGTGTGTGTGTGTGTGTGTGTGTGTGTGTGTGTGTGTGTGTGTGTGTGTGTGTGTGTGTGTGTGTGTGTGTGTGTGTGTGTGTGTGTGTGTGTGTGTGTGTGTGTGTGTGTGTGTGTGTGTGTGTGTGTGTGTGTGTGTGTGTGTGTGTGTGTGTGTGTGTGTGTGTGTGTGTGTGTGTGTGTGTGTGTGTGTGTGTGTGTGTGTGTGTGTGTGTGTGTGTGTGTGTGTGTGTGTGTGTGTGTGTGTGTGTGTGTGTGTGTGTGTGTGTGTGTGTGTGTGTGTGTGTGTGTGTGTGTGTGTGTGTGTGTGTGTGTGTGTGTGTGTGTGTGTGTGTGTGTGTGTGTGTGTGTGTGTGTGTGTGTGTGTGTGTGTGTGTGTGTGTGTGTGTGTGTGTGTGTGTGTGTGTGTGTGTGTGTGTGTGTGTGTGTGTGTGTGTGTGTGTGTGTGTGTGTGTGTGTGTGTGTGTGTGTGTGTGTGTGTGTGTGTGTGTGTGTGTGTGTGTGTGTGTGTGTGTGTGTGTGTGTGTGTGTGTGTGTGTGTGTGTGTGTGTGTGTGTGTGTGTGTGTGTGTGTGTGTGTGTGTGTGTGTGTGTGTGTGTGTGTGTGTGTGTGTGTGTGTGTGTGTGTGTGTGTGTGTGTGTGTGTGTGTGTGTGTGTGTGTGTGTGTGTGTGTGTGTGTGTGTGTGTGTGTGTGTGTGTGTGTGTGTGTGTGTGTGTGTGTGTGTGTGTGTGTGTGTGTGTGTGTGTGTGTGTGTGTGTGTGTGTGTGTGTGTGTGTGTGTGTGTGTGTGTGTGTGTGTGTGTGTGTGTGTGTGTGTGTGTGTGTGTGTGTGTGTGTGTGTGTGTGTGTGTGTGTGTGTGTGTGTGTGTGTGTGTGTGTGTGTGTGTGTGTGTGTGTGTGTGTGTGTGTGTGTGTGTGTGTGTGTGTGTGTGTGTGTGTGTGTGTGTGTGTGTGTGTGTGTGTGTGTGTGTGTGTGTGTGTGTGTGTGTGTGTGTGTGTGTGTGTGTGTGTGTGTGTGTGTGTGTGTGTGTGTGTGTGTGTGTGTGTGTGTGTGTGTGTGTGTGTGTGTGTGTGTGTGTGTGTGTGTGTGTGTGTGTGTGTGTGTGTGTGTGTGTGTGTGTGTGTGTGTGTGTGTGTGTGTGTGTGTGTGTGTGTGTGTGTGTGTGTGTGTGTGTGTGTGTGTGTGTGTGTGTGTGTGTGTGTGTGTGTGTGTGTGTGTGTGTGTGTGTGTGTGTGTGTGTGTGTGTGTGTGTGTGTGTGTGTGTGTGTGTGTGTGTGTGTGTGTGTGTGTGTGTGTGTGTGTGTGTGTGTGTGTGTGTGTGTGTGTGTGTGTGTGTGTGTGTGTGTGTGTGTGTGTGTGTGTGTGTGTGTGTGTGTGTGTGTGTGTGTGTGTGTGTGTGTGTGTGTGTGTGTGTGTGTGTGTGTGTGTGTGTGTGTGTGTGTGTGTGTGTGTGTGTGTGTGTGTGTGTGTGTGTGTGTGTGTGTGTGTGTGTGTGTGTGTGTGTGTGTGTGTGTGTGTGTGTGTGTGTGTGTGTGTGTGTGTGTGTGTGTGTGTGTGTGTGTGTGTGTGTGTGTGTGTGTGTGTGTGTGTGTGTGTGTGTGTGTGTGTGTGTGTGTGTGTGTGTGTGTGTGTGTGTGTGTGTGTGTGTGTGTGTGTGTGTGTGTGTGTGTGTGTGTGTGTGTGTGTGTGTGTGTGTGTGTGTGTGTGTGTGTGTGTGTGTGTGTGTGTGTGTGTGTGTGTGTGTGTGTGTGTGTGTGTGTGGACGTTTAACAATGAATATGTTCCAAATCTGCTGAAGTATGTAGTAAAACTGGAGGCTGAAAATAGAAATCAAAGCATTCTCCTTCACCTAATACACTACTAACCTCCTAATTCTGGTCAGTAAGTAAAAGTGAAGTTTAAGTCGACGTGATGTTGTTGTTGTTGTAGTGTTTAACGCCCGCTTTTACTACTACGGCACCGCAGGCGGTGACCCGGTGGAATGAGATGGCGGGGGAAACCGGAGTACCCGGAGAAAACCCGCCCTGACGCCGCTTCGTCCACCACGAATACCACATGCGGGTCCCTGGGATCGAACCCGGGCCGCCTAGGTGGTAGGCGAGCGCGCTAACCGCTCGGCCACGGCGCCGCCTCGATGTGATGGAATAGCTGTCTACAAGCAATACTACAACATTAAAGGATGCAAATAATAAACATCTGGCCATCTGGGAAGTTTCAATAAAAAAGAAAAATCGGCTGCAATAGTTCCATCTTTAATGCTGCTTGTTAGTTTCTCTTAGTAACCGTAGAGGTTTGCAAAATGTTGGCCACTTCTACGCGGTAAGCAAGGTATTTTCTTAATGTTCACCCCGTTACCCCAAAAGAATGGTTTGGCTTTTGCTGTGTAACGAACGATAAACACATGTTGCTTAAAGAAAAAGAAGTGAGTGCGTGGGTCAGTGAGTGAATGAGTGAGTGAGTGAGTGAGTGAGTGAATGAATGAGTGAGTGAGTAACTGAGTGCGTGGATGTATGACGGTGTGAGTGAGTGACTGTGTATGAGTGTGTGTGAGTGAATGTGTGAGCGAGTGAGTGAGTGTATTAGTGAGTGAGTATGTGAGTGAGTGAAAGAGTAAATCTTCCATTATATATTAATACATTAATACTCCATTATACCTCATTAAAATCCAGACCAGTTTACAATAAAGACCGTAAACATCTTATATTTTAATAATTTCTCATAAGATCCGTTTAAAATTGCAATATAAGAGACTTCATATAAAGAAAAATATAATGAGAAAGAGTGATAATTGAACATGATATAGAATTTAAGTGCACTGCACTTTCATACCTAAATGTCCATACCGAACAGCCAAAAATGGCGCATGATAAAACGTACATTTTAAATAGAGAAATAAATAGAAAACTTTAGGGATAAACACATTCAAATTGTTCGTAAAATCAGGTACATCGCCATACTATCTGCTTTAACAAAATCACACAAATCTGACAGCAGTCCTATACTTTAGCACTGAAAATGGAATGTTACTGAACATCAACCACTGCATTTAACAACCCTTAACAAGCGACTTATCAGCTTCCTAAATGCATTGCTGGAATCGCCCATTAATAAATACAGGCGCTAGTTCCATTATATTGCATGCTATGTTATACATATTATATGTAAATGTAAACCCCGCGCGACAGCCTACGAAGGGCCAAGGCCTACCGCCCAGCCGCTGCGTCCCCCACCTCTGCCCACTACAGGCGTCATTGGTGAGGTGCAGTACTGGAGGGTGGGACGTGGTCAGCGCCCCGAGCCCTCCCGGCCAGTTATGCGGTCTTCTCGACCTGGGGCCGCTACTTCTCCATCAAGTAGCTCCTCAATTGGTCCCCCCGGGACCTAACGAGGCTGAGTGCACCCCGTGCCAGACCTCCCAGAGGGGATAAAATCCCCATGCTGGTACCGGGGATCGAACCCGGGTCCTCCGAGCCACAGGCAAGCGCGCTGCCAGCTGCGCTACGGAGGCGGCCATACATATTATATAGTATTAATAAAATCGTATGTGTTGAATTTCTCTACTCTTGTACTAATCATTCTTAGAAACTCGTATTCCTGTATTTTCTTCGTGTTAGTTGAGATTAACAGTTTCAGAAATTATCTTATTACTTATCTCCTTATAGGTGCAAGGGCAATATGGGAATACAGTAGATTTTGAGTGATAGTAAAATATTTTAAAACTTTCAAATTCCGTTCTCTTTCCATGGTCAACATATAAAAATTGAATAACGATGTTCCGTTTGACAAGTGGAAGTTCTCCAAAACCCACAATAGTCGGTCTGGGTGACTCAGTTGGTTAGTCGCTGACTTACTGATCCCAAGGTCACAGGTTTAAATCCGGCCCAGACCGATGGTTTTTAAGTGTGCTTAAAAACTACAGCTTCATGTCAGTAGATTTACTGGCATGTAAAAGAACTCCTGCAGGACAAAATTCTGGCATACCGGTGACGCTGATGTGATCCCGGCGATTGACAGCGTCGTTAAACAACAAAATCTTTTTTTTCCCAAAAACTCACACAAATAACAAGGAATATCTCCAAAATGGTTTACTCTACAAATTTATTTAGACATACATTGTGTATTTTAGCAAAGTCTGCGTTTCTTGCATAGTAAAATTTTGTCTATTTCTTACAATTAACCAATTATGCAAAAGACATCCAGAGTAAATACGATTATAGGGTCTATACCCAGAAAATTCAAAATATATATTTCATTTGTCATAAAAATATCTCAAATATAATGAATATAATGAAAATCGTTAGAGCCATTTTCAAGAAAATAAAAGTTTCGTGAAATTTTCCATGTAAATTTTCCATGTAGTTTAGGATGAATCACTTTTCTTCAAAATCTTTGTGTTGCATCCTCGAAAGACATTAAACTTAGATACCAAATTTGGTTTTTAACCAACTTTTCATTTTTGAGTTATGCTGTCTACAGTCTGACAAAGCGACACACACACACACACATAGACACACACACACACACACACACACACACATGGACCTTTTTCTAAAAATGCTTTTTTTTTGGATTCAGGAGGCCTTAAAACATACATTTCCGGTGAAATCTCGACATCGAATTTTTGGGTAGAATGTGATACTTCCTCTACTATGCGCAGTAGAGAAAGCAATTAAAAAACTGGAATTTAAAACTGAATTACGAACCCTGATACCCGTACCCCAATTTATATTTTAAAGGCTTAATTACAGATTCCTGATCATAATTATGAATAAAAGCTCTGATGTGTTAATCTATTCTTTATTCTGACTGCAGGAGGCCGTGGATTAGTATCATCTTCTATGTGAGAAACTATGAAATAATATTGAGATTTAAGACTTTTATATATCAGTTTTAATAGAAAATCTTGTTTAAAGCTCCGAGTTTCCCTGCTTTGGTTGTGTGACATTGATAGTTTTTTATACTCTGCCTTTATTTATTTACTATTCAAAGAAGAAATTTGCTAACCTGGTCTTGTGTACTTTTGTTTGCTGGGCATTTATTATGTGTTGTGATGAAAGCTATTCTTCCATATACCAGAGCAAGTGCATTAAGTACTTGAAACATAGGAGGATTTATTTATGAGTGTTAAATTATTAGTGGAACAAGACTTCATGATCACACAATTTTATGATCTTAATAGTGGATCTAACTGGAGGCCTGTGATTTATTTACTTACATAGTTACCAGGTATTTCTACTATTGGAATACTTATGAATTACTTATATTAGCAGTTTATAGTAACAAAATTCTGCTTTGAACGTCTTACTTAGTAAAATAGATGATTTCATGCCTAAAAATAACTCTGGCAATTCAGTGGCATGTGATTCAAGTATTAACCTCGAAATGAGCAATAGCAACAAACTAGAAAAATACTGTCATATCTGGGGAAAATCCTTTAAATCTGTTGCTATTCATATAAGTAAAGCACATCCTGATGCTTACCGAACAAAGATAGCTTCCAAATATAAGCAGCAAACAGAAAATTCTTACACGCAAGAGGAGAATAATGAGCTGGAAACTCAAAATGATAAGATCCAAAAAATTCATACATTGCATAAGAATGAACAAATAAATAAAAAACTAGGTGACATTACAAAGTTTGAGGAAAAATTAAAAATCATAATACTATAATCTGATATAGAATCATTTGAGTCGCTATGCCAAGAAGTGGTCAGCTATTTAGTCACAGCATTATCCTTCCTTTCTGGCCCTAAACATCCTGCCATCCGATACTATAATGCATGAAAAAGTAAACAAATACCTCAGAGCAATTCATATTCAAATACCAAAAATCCTGCAAGACTATCTAAACGCAAAAGAGAATACAACAAAAATAGGTATCAATATAAAGTCTCTCAATACCTGTGCTATAATCAACGACGCAAGGTGGTCAGGAATATCATGAAAAATCAAAATGGTATCCAGCGTAACTTTCCAACATCTTCTATTTACCAACATTTTCAAAATATTTTTGAACAGGAGAATGAACTAACTCCCTAACCAGAGATAGCAGCGGCATGTACAGAGAATGATATAGAAATAAAGGAAGCAGAAATTAATGCTGCTCTTAGCCAGATTAAAGTGGATACGTCTCCGGGTCCTGATCGAATCATTGTAAAAGTTTTAAAAGAATTTAAAACCACTAAACTGTTGTGTCTTCTAGCTAATGCGATGCTGAAATTTGGAAAATGTCCTGAAGTATTTAATGCTGCAAGAACAGTTCTAATATTAAAAAAAGGAAACCCTGATGAACTAACTAATTGGCGCCCAATATCAATTTTTTCTGTAATCAGACGTGTTATTGAAAAAGTAATTGACAGAAAACTGAGATCATTTAGCGATTTTTGCGCTTATCAACGTGGTTTTGTTGCGCTCCCTGGCTGTCATATAAATACATCAATCATCAATGGATGTCTGACAAACTGTAAAGCTAACAAGAAGGACTGCTGCATTGTTTTCCTTGACATCTCCAAGGCTTATGATAGCATAGGTCATGAACATATCAAGAGATGCCTGATGCGCACCAATATGCCAAACAACTTGAGAGCATTAGTTCTGAATCTCATTCAGGGTAATAGCATTGCAGTAGAATGTGGCATAAACAAAACATCGCCTATTTTTCTACAAAAAGGAGTTGCCCAGGGTTCACCCATCTCTCCTACATTGTTTAATTTAGCGATTGATGGCACAATTAAAGATATAATGCACCATGAGATTGCAAAATTGCATGGATTTCAACTTAGCTCTGAAGTAAAAAATGTATCGGCCATGGCTTTTGCTATGATATTGTTTTAGTAGCAAAGGACGAAACATCTGCTCAGTCACTTTTAGACTTAACTACCAGCAACTTGGCTGCAATTGGTTTGCATATTAATCCATTAAAATGCAATATCATAAATATCAAACATGGTAAACTTAGTGAAACTTCTAAAATAAAATTTGGCTCAAATGTTTTAGAGCCCATCAAAGAAAACGAAAACATAAACTATTTGGGTGTAAATTTCACGAATGAAATCCAGTTGGATAAGAATAAGATAATCAAACATTTGGAAAAAGATTTGAATTCACTTTCTTATTCCAACTTGCTCAAAGCAGATCAAAAATTAAATATCATTAATCAATATATTTGGCCTGGATTAGTTTATTCCCTTCAAAGTACACCACTGAATAAGATTCCATCCTCCTTTTTAGAAGATATTGATAAATTAATAAGAACATTCGTCAAAGAAATAGTTGGGCTACCACATGATTGCCCCAATAATATGATATACGCTCTACGTAATCTTCGAGGAATAGGACTAATTAGAGCTGGTTGGGAGGCTTATATACAACATTTCAATATAGCTCAGAAGCTTTCACAAATACAAGATGAACATCTACGCTTGTGTCGAGATACTCAGAAAGAGAAGAAAGAAGCCCTTTCCAATTTGAACATTGACATTAACGATGAAATCATGTCAAAATCAGGACGATGGCTTCGAAAACATATTACAACTTAAATCGTTTGATGCATGGTGTCAGCTACCTCACAAGGGAAAGGGAATTGAGACATATAAAGAGAATCCCAGAGCCAATTCGTGGATGAGCAACAGAAAAATCCTGTCATGTTCTGAATGGACTAATGCCATCAAAATGTCATGTAACACGTCAGCAGTAAGATCTGTGCCTGGAAGAAATCAGCGAACAACACTATGTCGGCACTCAAATTGTAAAGAAGTGGAAACCCTTAGGCATGTACTAGGATGTTGCCCAAAGGGAGAATTACTTCGCAACACTCGTCACCACCGTGTGCGTTCATCAATTTCTACAGCCCTTCGTAGAGCCAATTGGGAGGTCTATGAAGAGGTCCATTGCCTGTCTGAGGATGGTAGCCATCGAAGAGCAGATATCGTAGCCATCAAGAGGGATGCAGAAAAGGGTCTCATTCTTGATCCAACAGTAAGAATAGAGCAACGTTTACAGCAGGCGACACAGGTGAACGAGGAAAAGGAAGCCATCTACCAACCATGCATTCCTCACCTTAGTGAGAGATATAATGTACCTGAAAATGCATGGGAGGTAAAAGGACTACTCTTTGGTGCCCGCGGAACATGTTTTAAATTCACAAGTACCTGCCTCAAAGCACTGGGTATGCAATGGTCCGAAATTGTAAATATATGTTTACATGTCCTAAAAGACTCTTTATATATTTTAAATTATCACTTGTATTCAATGTGTTAACTTTTATCTTCTTGTTATAATCATTTAATGTTTCTTTAGATATTTTGAATCTTAATTTTAATCATTTTTTTTTCCCTTTTTAAAATTGACTTTGTCATATATCTTTGTATTCTGGATCTTTATGGTCACCTGCAATGTCAGGCAGATGTCACAATTTTTGTTTGTGAAATATATATATATATATATATCGTCTAAATACTTTTTGTTAACACAGATAAGCGTTTGTATTTCTTTGTGTGTCAACGGTTGCAGAGAACACGGTAGGAAGTGATACCCAATCTAGCAAGAGTTGGTCGCAATGCGATTGCTTCGATTAAGTGAGTGTGATTGAGCGAGTGGATGAGTGAGTGAATGAGTGAGTGGATGAGTGAGTGAGTGGATGAGTGAGTGAGTGGATGAGTGGGTGAATGAGTGAATGAATGAATGAATGAATGAATGAATGAGTGAGTGAGGGAGTGAGTTAAGTTTAAAACCCCGTTGGCAACTAGGTCATTTTGGCCCTCACGATTGCTCTGAAGTTCCATTCTATTTTGATTACCTACCTCGAGAACAAGCTGATGTGCTACACCGACGTGAATTTCTCTACTCGCTCTTGTACAAACTCTCCTTATAAATGTTTATTCTTTTGTCTACTTCATTTTATGCGAGACAGACATTAGCAGTTCATTTAGGATGCGGATTTGGGAAAATAGTATATGCTCTAGCTATAGACAGATCTTTTAACAGCTGTGATGGCTTAGAAATTCCGCTCAGTTTGTATGACCATACAGAAAAAAGAAATAGCGACTTCCCATTTGAAAACAATATAAGCATTGGAAATTTCAAACCAATAACAAATAATTCTCGGAAGTGGTTGATCTGATACACCTTGTATCAGAAATAAAGTTATGGTTTAACGAAATTTACGTTTTTGTGCAACAAGTTTTGGTTCATCTCTTACAGTTTGCCAGTTATGCAAAATCCATTCGAAATGAAAATGATTTTACTGCCTGTACCCAGAGAATTCAAGATTTAAAGTTAATGTTCATGAAAATATCTTAAGCAGATGGCAATTGAGTGAAAATCATTACAGTAATTTTTGACAAAATCAACAGTTTGGTACATTTTTACTTTCTCTACTGTAAGTGGAAAGTATTGTATTCCACCCAAAAATTCGATGTCGAGATTTCACCGGAAATATATGTTTTGAAGCCCCCTGAATCCAAAAAAAAAGTATTTTTAGAAAAAAGGTCCGTGTGTGTGTCTGTGTGTCAGTCTGTGTGTCAGTCTGTGGACAGCATAACTCAAAAAGGAAAAGTCGGTTAAAAATCAAAGTTGGTATTTAAGTTTTAATGTCGTTCAAGGATGTGACACGAAGATTTTGAAGAAAATAGCCCCACCCTAAACTACTCTTTTCCTGGAACATTTTTCTAAAATTTTGATTTTCTTGAAAATGGCTCTAACGATTTTGATTAAAATGTCATATGTTTGAGATATTTTTATGTCAAATGAAATGTATATCTTGAATTTTCTGGCTATAGCCCCTGTGGTTGTATTTACTCTGGACGACATTTGCATAACTGGTAAACCGTTAAAGATGACCAAATCATACTATACAATAAATGTAGATCTTGGTAAAATACACAATTTATGTCTCAATAAATTTTCTGGTAGGGTGAACCATTTCGGAGATATTCCTTGTTATGTGTGTGAGTTTTGGAAAACAGAACTTCAGCGAAATGCAACAACGTTGTTCATTTTTTTTATATGTTAATCGTGCAAAGAGAACGGAATCTCAAAGGTCAAAAAGATTTGACTGTCGCACAAAGCCTTCTGTATTCTAATATCTCCCTTGCACCTACAAGGACATAAGCAATAAGATAATTTGTACGAATGTTTATCTTAACTAACATGGAGATGTAGGAATAAGAGTTTGTTAGAATGGTTAGCATAAGAGTAGAGAAGGTCATGTGAGTGCAACACATCAGATTTTTGCATGTAAAATGTAATTTGGGTTGATTTCTTGAAATCTTCTTGTTGGATCCTTGGACGACTGGCATTTAAATTTTTGTTTGATATTTAACGGGTTTTTCATTCACACACACACACACACACACACACACACACACACACACACACACACACACACACACACACACACACGTACACACACAAAATACTTTCCTTTGGTTCAGGGCGAGTCGGTCTGACAGCACTGGCCTTCTCCTACAGGAAGTTCTACTTTGTCTTGGCTCGGGAATAAAGTGAAGAAATAAGAAGGTATCCAGGCCCAAAATGTTTGACACCTATTTACTTCCATTAAGGTAAAATCAGTTAAAATAATGGAGCAAAACAACCTTGGGAAGAACAATCATATTATCTAAGGTTGAAGAGGATAAAACACTCTACTAAAAAGCAGGTGCCGTACGCTCGTTTAGTAATTATAAGTAACTCTTATTTAAAGAAAAAGTAAAATGTTTCTAATTTAGCTGTATAGTGATATGGAGCACTAAGTCGCAATATCAATTATCTTGAAAAATATCAACACAGAATCCTAGTGAAAAAGGAATGTGAATTATTCACAACAGGCAAGTGACTACTCTACAGAATAATTGAATGATTATGGCTATTTACTGTCAGTAAGAACTGCATGTAATGGATGACCCTTTTTAAAGATTACCACATTTTCAGCAAAATACTTCTCATCAGCTACCTAGTACCATGGACAGTTAAATGTAACATTGTATTTTTAAATAAATATACATTAAAGAAAATATAATCTCTATTAGCCCTTAAACTATAAATTCTTTACACTGAAAACCACTATAACCCCTGTATGCTAGAAAGATAAAAGATTAGGAAAAGCGGGAACAATGAAAGTAAGTTCATTCCTGAATCTCAGAATGAGAATTCAGCTATGTCTATTAGGTATTCACTAAGAATATGTAAGTATTCTACGAGTAGTACAAATCAGGGGAAAATGCAGGCATCTTGCAGACCCGCAGTAAAACTCGATTTTTTTTAAATCGCATGACAAAGGAGACTGTAAATCAGAGGGTATTGCATAAATCAGCGATTCGACCACAAAATTACCAACATTAAAACCAAACAACAACGAACTTAAACCACGATGACCACGGATATGACCGCCTTTCTTATGTATGTCACCTACAAAAATCACCACGCCAAGGTTTACCTTGTCTCTTACTCAAAACTGAACTAGGAACACTCTCATGGTCAACACCGGTAAATTTAGACCAAACATTAATTGCAATTTCAAACAGGTCTGGAGTTATCTTGAACAGTTCGCAGGCCAGAACCTCAAGCCTGAATCGATTATATCACTTCCCAGCTCAAACACGACTACCCACCGACCTTCCCAAGACCACCTATAATCGCTCCACTCTTAGATGCCAACTTGATGTAAACAAACCCGTCAACAACTAAGCCGCGATATGCCGAAACTAAAGCACACCATAAAATATAGTACCTTGAATATTGGCAATTCTCTGTGAGTTTTCAAGGGGTATGATAACCATGGTACAGACTGATTGAATATAGCGCGATAGCAGCGCTATTCCTAAAACTGCCGAGTAAATATCGTAAATATCATAAACAGGAGGCATGAGTCCATGTCTCATTTGTGTTAGTCCCAGCTGATACGAACATCAGGTTATTGTGGAGAGATACAAGGTCTGGATCTAAGGCTGGATGGAGTATAGGTACCCTGGAGCTCCAGTAGTTCCAAGACCATGCACCATAAGCGCCACAAGGCAAAATCAAACACATAAAAGTAGTCTGTTTAGTTAATAATCGTTTTACAACACGGTCCCTTCCTCTTGAGTCCTTTCAGGCAAAGTTGCAACATCATAACATGAACTATTTTAGCTAATGGAAAGAACTAAAATTCCGAATTTTGGCAACTTAGACTCCACGTGGAGTCAACATGTGACTGTCACTTCCTTACAATCAGGGTTACTATTGGTCTTCAAGGACAGGCAGAGAGGTTTGCCTTTTCTGAAGCGTGGAGATGGACTTATGACAGCCATTAGTTGTGGGTAGCGCACATTTGGTTTGAGCAGCAACTGCACACGCGCTGAGTAAATATACCTTTTTTTCCTAAACCTGGGGCAGGAGGATGTGGAGCGATGGGCATAACCAATGGCACAATGGAGGCTCAAAACATATGCCTCCCATGTAACTTCTATATCAAATGTTTGGGTGAAATTCAATACTTATAATGCGTTGTAAAAAAAGTAAAAATAAGGAAAATTTAAAACAAATAAATGAAAATATTCGTATACAAAGCAAAATTCCAAACAGCTTGATTATTTATGATAATTACTTGTTTCTTTCTTTCTTTTTGTTTAAGACTTTTCTACCATACAGTAGTTTTTCAATAACCCGTTCATAAATGCATCTCTCCTTTAGTCCTTATGTTCTACATCTTTGTCCGTCAGTCTCCTCAGGGTCGCCGTTACCTCAGACCCATGTATACGTAGGTGCTTAGTTACATGCAATATACGGAGACACATGTGACTGTTTGTATCATAAGTCCTAGCAACGAGAGCTTGAGAGGGAATGCAGGAAATAATGAACATAATCTATATTAAAACGCCGCATTAGCCTGAGCTGGTACATATTCAGCCTTGGAAATTTAAACACTAATAGGAATGTTTAGAAATGAGTATAATCACATAAAGGTTATTTGATATAAACTCTACATTTCAATGCGTGCTACATTTTTCCGAGTGGAGCTTTTAATATACTTTGTCGGTTAAAAGTTATGCATTAAATTTAAGCTAAATGATTTGGCTGGTTATCTACAGTAAATTATACATAACTATGTCAGCATCTCAAACATCAGTATCATCGAAGTTATTTTTGAGAATTTTGCTTCTTTATAAAACATACTGTGAGGTGGGACATTTTCTTTCAGAGCGTGCTCTAACGATGTCTAAATAAGATATGAACTTCCCTATTGCTCTTCTGTTACGCTGTTCCCAGAAACCGTGGTACGGATACACAAAATCATGCACTGAGCTCTTTCTTAAAACAATTTTGCTAAATCAGGATATCTCAAACCCTACATTTGCAATGAAATATTAAAGTGTAATTTTTGTGTGCAATATAATTCCTACTTCAACCCCATAATTACGTAAGCGATAGAGAAAATGAAAATAAAGGTAAACATTTGTAGAATCGTATTTTGAGAGACTAGTGCATCAGATTTACATAAGCAGTTTTAAATGCATCAAAAGTTTATAGAAATATAGGCACATCAGCAACTAGATGACAAAGTAAATTTTTACTACAGAAAATTATAGCTCACTTGGCCAGACAGGAAACTATGTTTTGAAAATGATAAATATTATATGATATGGAGTTACAATAATTGTGATGATGGGAATCCTCACATACTTGTAAAAATATTTTTATCCTTCAGCATTTATAATATAGAAAGAACATCCTTATCGCTTCTTTTTAAAGTTCTAATATATTGAAACTCACCAAAGCGGACCGGGTTCGATCTCAGGTGATTTGTGTCGGACGAAGCTGGGGCGGCTTTCCTCCGAGTTCTCCGGTTTCCCCCACCATCTCATTCCAACGGTGCTACATCTTCATTCCATGCATCATCAGTGACACCGCCTGTGGTGCCGCATGTAGTAAAAGCGGGTGTTAAACACTACACATGTTATATAGAAAGAAAACTTTTAGTTATATATCTCTTTTGAAGTCTTAATCTTATTTTAATTATATTGAGTTTGTAAGGCCAAAGCGTATATTTATCAAGAGAGAACACTTCATGATTTTATACATCAGTTTATATCACTCTCTGTAATTCCCTACCTGAACAGGGGAAAGAACACTAGAAGAATAGAAATTAATAAAGAAGAATCAATAAGGCGTATATCATGAAATGCGTATAAGAAGAGAGACTGCGAAAATTAAAGAAATATCAGTATTTTTTCCAGTATTATTCCATATTTCAGGAGAAAATGCAAAAACTAAGAGAACTTTTGTCAGCATTACTTCAATATTCAATGCTCCTCTGAAACATTAAAGAGTTAACGGATAACGGAGATAAATAGGAGAAAGGAAATTTAGAACCATGAGCAATGATAGAGAATTATAGTCCATTAGAATAATAATTTATATAACATGTCAGCTGTAGATATATCAAATGATGACTAATTGATATTGACAATACTAAAGCGGATACAATAATGGTAGAAAATAAAACAGAAATTGACAGTTTAGCAAATAAAATGGATGGGTATAGAACTAAAAAAATAATTTCGATAATATGTGGGACAGAATATAAGCCTGAAATAGCTGATTATCATTATAAATTTGAAGAGAATAGTAACGAAAAAAAATGGGCGAAAAAGTTGGGATGAAATGGCTAGATTAGCATAAAATATTCAGCAAAAGTAAAATGGTAAATAATAGAGGAACAGCTATCAAAACTGCTAGATATATGTCTTTCTCCCACTGCCATAAAGCTTCTTGCGCCGCAAGTATCTTTCCCATTTGGTTCTTGGTTATCTGATCTAACTTTGACATAGTAGTTTGTGCTTAAGTGCGCGTTTAGTGATCCTACTATCATACATTCTTCCTGTATGTTGAACTACTGCCGTTTGATGTTATCAAGAGTCCTCCAATATATGCATTAGTGATATAATCCTTCCAGTACAGCCTGATATACATACATCCAAGAAATTGCATTTCGGGTGTTTCCATTCTATTTTCATGTTTCTATTGAAGATGCAATTTTCACTGCCATGACTATAATAATAGAGGAACTATTAGTGCTTTATCAAAGTGGATAATTCTACATGTTTATATTTTCACTTTTAAAGTTCTCTGGATGAGTTCATATGTGTTTAAACTGATTCCACTTTGGGTCAGATGTGAAATATCTCCCTAGATATTTGAAACAACTTATTTATTATATTATTTTCTCATTTAGAGAAATTTTTGATCTCATTGGATATTCTCGAAGATCATCATGAATTTTGTGTGTGTACTTCTAAATTACATTTTAGAGCTGGTATGAAGCCCTTCCTCACAATCAGAAAGAATGCTTTTATTGTCCTCAAGTACTAAGGTATTTTAAATCATGTCGTGCGTGTGTGTGTGTGTGTGTGTGTGTGTGTGTGTGTGTGTGTGTGTGTGTCTGTGTGTCTGTGTTTCATCCCCCCCCCCTTTTGTCTGTTTCGTTAAACAAAATAAGGGACAATGAACATCCTTATATAAACCGACATTAATCACCTATATATTCTGTTTTGCCTTTGTGTGTGTTTCAGTGTCTTTACAGTTCCCCTAAAGTTTTAATTAAATAAAATGGATATACTCGTATATCTCTTCTTATTCATTATTTACCAAAGTTTGCCTCTTAGGAGGTATTCTAACAAGGACCTTTACGAAGTTAACGAATAAAGTATTGGTTTGTAAGTTTTATTCTCTTTCTTTCGGAGTAGGACGTTCCTTTTCTAAATCTGTTTCACTGCACTACTTTGTACCTCTGTGTTCAATCTCCTTGTTATGGTTTTAACACAGTCAAGCATGGCACTGGTCGAGATGCTAAGTGCGTTCACTTCTTGAACATTACCTCAGGTAGAGGCATTACTGTGGTTGTCTACCGTGACAAAATGATTTTTTTTAGCAAAATCCTGGAGAGACATTTTTAGAATAGTCTAGGTTGGGGGAATTTTCCAGAAAATCTTCGTGACTCATCCTTTAAGATGCTGAAATTTAGCTTTGCATTTAAATAACTTTTTGCTTTTGAGTTATGGTGTTCACAGACACGAGCAAACACACGCAAGGACCTTTTTCTAAAAATGTCTTCTTTTTTCTTCAACAGACTTCAGAACGTGTATTTCCAGTGAAACCTGGGTATAGGATTTTTATGTGGAATGCGATACCTTCTCTACGTGGCACAGAAAATAAAAATATTAATTTCACTTATTTGGACTGAAATGGGCAAGTTTTCTAGGACACCCAGTTTAATACATATTCTAAAAGAAGCATGTTGTCTTGAAGCTGTATTGTGCTAGTGAAAGTTAACGGTTAAAGAAAGGAGTAACAATAAAGCATGTGGAGCAGGTAATCTGAAAGAACATAGACGGCTTTAAAAGTCGATATATTACTCTAGTTCAGGTGGGATGTGATACTTTTGAGTACGAAAGTGATAAATATGTAAATGAGTTGAATTTCACTTGAGAAGTAAAGCAGTAATAGTATGTGGGTCGGTAAGGAGGTGATGAGTGTTTCACATGGTCTTCATCACGATCAAGTGAAAGCAATATCCTGGATCTTGACCCTCGACTTTCCTCCGCATGGAAAGAGAAACCACTCTGTATGTCAAGTGCACTCTTCAGGGCCAAACTTTGGGAAAGCGTCAGCGATTGTTGTGCTTCATTGCACTGATCTGATTGACGCTACATAAGGAGTTCATATTAGTTCTAGCAATATCAGCAATATACTGGGTGTCCCAAAAAAACACGGACAACGCTTAGTATGTTGTACGGGACGGCAAATTGATCAATTTTCAAACAGGAACAACTGTCCGGAAATGTACGGTTTGGACGCTGCAGAGCGTCGAAGTTTGAGAATGAACAGTTGTGACAATTTAACATTGGTTTTGGTATCTTAATACGGAATGTCTGCAACCCTTTAGTCATCTATTTACTGGGATGAACGACCTGAGCATGATAACATCCCAGCGCATGCGTACATTTAGTACATCGTTCAGATTTACACTTGTCACTATTGTTGACCAAAACGTTCGTTCATATAACATAGTAATATAGGAGAAAAGGTTTCCCTGTCAATACTTTAAATACTCAGTATATTATATATAGGATTCTATGTTGCGAATTATTTTCTCCCTCCCACTTCTCTCCCTTCGTCTTTCTCTCTCTCTCTCTCTCTCTCTCTCTCTCTCTCTCTCTCTCTCTCTCTCTCTCTCAACTGTCACATTAAGAAAATGAGAAGCTTATGAGTAAAATTAAATTATTTCTTACCATCCGAAAATAATGTATGATCACAGTAATACAACGATAAATAGCTGATTATTTACCGCATTTATTGCGCAAATAAATACATACATTAAACGTAAGCTTTTAAAGTATTTTTTAAAAAAATAATTATTCTTACTTCTCAGTTTTCAATTTAAAACAATTTAGACACGATTTGGTGCATTTTCATGAAATGTGCATTAAGTCTTTATTATATTTTAATAAATAACTATACAAGATAATCCGCTTTATTTAATTACTGCAAACATTATTCTATTTGAAAACAATGTTTCAGAACTTTGTCTACCCATTTATAAGATTCTATTTAACTAAAGATCCAGCCCTTGCGTGAAACAAGTTATTACATTTCACATCTGCACTCCTATGGCTTTCTTAATGTGAGTGAACGGATGGTTTTGAAAATAAAATAATAAAATCATGTTTCTTTGTGTGTGAGTTTCATTTGTACTGTAACTTCGTATAGTGCTATCCATGACTCCACCTGGTGAAACAAGTCGTTGACTTAGACATCATCGTTGGATTTTAATCATTTCTGTTTCCAAACACACATTCAGCCTCAGATGCATGCTTCCAGACTCTGTGGAGCGTGGGGAATGTTTGTGGTTAAAGAAGACGGCCCTCGTCCCTGGCGGTAATCGAACCTGGGACCTTTGGATGAGAGCCAGAAAGCTGACCACTCGATAGCAGAGACAATCTTGTTTTGGTTCGTATTATTATTGATTATATTTTTGTGTAAACAAATAAAGAAAGCTTAAGAGCTTGTAAAATTACCTCACATCTTGTATTGAAACGTCAGTCCTTCCTTCCTCTCTGGGGTACAATTACGTATTAAAGCTTCAATATTTATTAATTTGATCTAAACAGTTAATTCCAAGGAAATCGGAGAAATCATAATAATGATAACCGAGATTTCATTTTCACATCTATAGTGTTTTCGTCACACCTTCACTGAAACGTCGTAGCAAAATCAGTGAAAGCACATTAATTAAGTTCATAGGCAGGCTGTAGTTGGGAAAGTGGTAGTCGTGATCGGAGTGACCCACATTTGGTCCAGACAATGCAGCATCCGCATGTGAGATGCATCTGACGACCCAGGACTCTCGTCTCCTTTCAAGGCTACTGACTTTCTTCTACGGCAGGTACCGTTTGTTGTAGGCCGGGAAAATGGGGTTTATTGCAATGGAGCAATCAAAATAATTGGAGAGGGAGACAATCCCGCTATATGAGTCATCAAATCCTTATAACGAGAGCTAGAGTAACTACTGATTAGAATTTGAAACCATGGCTTTCGTTTCGTCTTATATAGTGTTCCTCAGAAAGAAATTAATTAGTCCTGCGTTCCCATAGTAAAAATCTGACGTATTGCACTCACATGACTCTCTCTACTCTTGTAATAACTATTCTTACAAACGTTTATTGAGTGAGTAATGACCCTCCATTTGAGAAGTTTTAAGCGTTGGAAAACTCACACCAATAACAAGGAATATCTCCGAATTGGTTCACTCCACAAACAATATGCATTTGGACATGTTTCACATGTTTTAACGAGATCTGTATTTTTAGTAAGATTTGGTCTATCTCTTACGGTTTACCAGTTACGCAAAAGTCATCAAGACTAAACAGGACTATGTAGAATATAGCCATAAAATTCAAAATATACATTTCATTTGCTATAAAAATATCCTTAAAATCGGTATTTTAATAAAAACTGTTAGAGACATTTTTGAGAAAATAAAAATTACCCAAGTAAAGGATAGCTTTGTGTGGAGAAATTTTCTTCACAATCTTAAACTTAAATACCAAATACGGTTTTAAATCTAGTTTTCGTTTTTGAGTTATGTTGTTCAGACAGACTCACTCAGACTCACAGACACAGACTCACAGGCAGACACACACCTTTTCACAACTTTTTGGGGGAGGGGGTGTCTAGGGGCCCTGAAAATGTATATTTCTAGTAAAATCTCGACATGGATACTTTAGGTCGAATAAACACTTACCCTACTTACTATAAGTACCAGAGCAAGTACAAGTTATCTTCTTTAGGTCTTAACAGATCCAGTCAAGTACCCAGTTTGATGTAAATACATGGTGTCATTAACCATCCCATGAAACGCGGGAAACCAGAGCATGCCATAATATAATATGATAGCTTAAATATAAGCGATGATACATATAGATAATTACCTGTCAATTTTCAAGAAGTATGTTAATGATATTGTCTGGTAAACATCCACCTTGCTCTGAAGAAAATAGATCGTTAAACTTCTGTATAGCAGATCTGTCATGGATCTTTCCTCGCATACAAGTATGTCTCACATGGAGAGAACTTTCATATTTAGAGCAAGTTTGTTTGGGTTTCTTAACTACCAAGGCGAGCACCCGTCTCTCCCATAGTGGTCCAGTGGTCCATTTTGACGTATATTCCCCATCATTTTGTAAAATATTTATAACTCTTTAATAGGATATTTCCGGAGCAATATTTCAAAGCCTCACAGTTGTAAATTCCTGATTAGCTGCGGTTATAACCACGTACACCTTAGTGACTTGTATTACCAGCCTGATAGCACAAATGAGTTTTATGTATTACACTGACTTTAAACTTTAAATGCACTGCATTTTTCTTTCTTACAAATTATGTTTGGAGTTAATCAATACGTATCTTTAGTTCTTTGTCCATCAAATTTCGTATCTCCAGTGTAGAGGGTCTTGTGTCAGAGCATTTGGACGAACTACTTCAGTTTCGATTACAAAAGAAGAACCAAAGGAGTATACAACAGCACTAAGGCCGCACATCTCATAATAAAAGAGCTCTTTAAAAGAAATATACTCTCAGATAATAGACAATAATCTTCAAATATATATACGAGTATTTGTGGCTTACTCTATGAATCTAACACTATACGAACTTTTTTTCACCTTCCCTGCTACGTATAGTAAGTAGAGGAAGAATGTAACACAATACAATCTCCATCAGAGCTGCTTTCTTACTCCCTCATTGAAATCTGCTTTAGAGTTACTTTCTTACTCGCTCATTGAAATCTCCCCCAGAGTTGCTTTCTTATTCGCCCAAAAATTCGATGTCGAGATTTTACCGGAAATATATGTTTTGAGGCCCTCTGAATCCAAAAGAAAATTAGAAAAAGGTCCGTGTGGTATGTGTGTCTGTCAGTCAGACCGTCGTGGGGAGCATAACTCAAAAACGAAAGATTGTTAAAAACTAAACTTGATATTTAAGTTGAATGCCTTTTAGGATGCGAAACGAAGGTTCTGAAGAAAATTCCTCCACCCCAAACTACCCTTTACATGGAAAATGTTTCGAAAACTTCAATTTTTCTCGAAAATTGCTCTAACGATTTTGATTTAAATGTTCGTGTTTAAGGTATATATTTTATTGCAAATAAACGTATTGTTGAATTTTCTGGCTATATTCTATGTAGTCCTCTTTGCTATTGATGACTTTTTGTAGCGGTAAACCGTAAGAGATAGACCAAATCTTACTATACAAAAATACAGACCTCGTTAAAGCACATAATTTATGTCGGAATACATCTTTTTGTAGAATGAACCATTTCGGAGATATTCCTTTTTATTTGTGTGGGTTTTGCAACACTTAAAACTTTTCTCAAATGGATGGGCTATATTCACTTCTTTATGTCTTGATCGTGCAAAGAAAACGAAATTTCAAAGTTTTGAAAGATTTCACTATCGAGCAAAGCCTATTGCATTCCTTAAAGGGAACCCTTGTGCCTGCAAGTAAACAAACAATAAACTTTTTTTACATTAAGACAATGTCCCGAAAAGATCACTACATCAGGTTGAAGATCTCTTTCTCTGAATTCTGTAAATAATCAATGGATTCGACAGATTTGATATAATTGAATTTTTTGAGTCAAGAAGTTCTTAACTGTGCTGTAAAATAGAATATATAATCGTAGAGTGTAAGACAGTTGAAATATTGTAATTATGCAAAGTTGTCACATAAATCAATTTCGAGTTATTACTAATGAGTGAGAATTAAGATGTAGAACTAGGATCTTAAGATAATAATATGATTTTATTTGCAATAAGTGTAAGAAAATGTTGAATATATTGCCTAGAAAACAGTCACATCACAGTAGGATTGGAATAAGGAATTCTCGAACTGTTGTGAAGGTTTCTTCCTCCTCATTCACAAGCTCCTGGTGTCTACATCTGCACATTTGGATCATTACGGCTACCTAAATAGCACTATATGGATATATTCCAAGCGAATATCATCTTTAAATTAGGTATATTTCTGTTAATTTATTTATTATTATCATTTTACATTTGCTTTTATTTCCCTCGTTCATTTTACATAATGTGATGCAAGACATGGTCTCTTCAGATCCGGGAAAAAATGCTGGATCTTTTCCAAATGTAACTAACTAACCTGTTATTTCTTTTCGTCGTATTTACAGTTAATTTTACTTAGTAAATAACTTGCGTATAACTTGGGTATCAATTTTGAAAAACATAATAAACTAAAGATATCTTAGACAATATATATGAATATACAGAAGTAAAGACATAACTTCCGCGTTGATCAACAATATATGTGTGGGGTTTAAGTCCGCCACTCCTGTGGAATTCAGCGAGAAGGCGAGGCCTAGTGGGTCATGCCTTAATAGCTGTTTGTGTCACCTGGTATGCGCACTGCCAGGTCGAGTGCCACTCCACCTCTGAGGGTTGCAGTAGGTCAGGATTCCTCGACCGACTTCGCACCCTTGGAAACCATATTCGATGTAATGATGCAAACTTATCTCTTCTAGTACTTCAAGACATTGCCCTCCAGTAAAGGTTCTCAATGCCACATTCTTGCAGTTTTCGTTTTCACTGACTTTGGCTTTCCTTTGAGGCAGGTCTGGGATACTGTAGCAATTTTACTTACCAACCTGCTTCACGGCTCATTCATGAATAGATCTATTTATGATGCCTCCTGGAACTGCAACAATATGAACAGTAATAGCAATAGTAATAATAATAATAATAATAATAATAATAATAATAATAATAATAATAATAATAATAATAATAATAATAATAATA
Organism: Tenodera sinensis; assembly: GCA_030765045.1. Taxonomy (NCBI): domain Eukaryota; kingdom Metazoa; phylum Arthropoda; class Insecta; order Mantodea; family Mantidae; genus Tenodera; species Tenodera sinensis. Next base: position 86,010,504 of record CM060966.1, read on the forward strand.
ATAATAATAATAATAATAATAATAATAATAATAATAATAATAATAATAATAATAATAATAATAATAATAATAATAATAATAATAATAATAATAATAATAATAATAATAATAATAATAATAATAATAATAATAATAACCTGATTTTAGACCCACAGAACAGGTTTCTCACAATCTGCTGAATTTGAAACATATTAAAAAGCCCACAGAATCGGGAACGAGGTAGGTCAGACAGTACGGTGAACCATCGACCGGTATGCTGGTTTTCTTAATTGGGATATTTATCTACCGTAACTCCATAGTACTCTAACCACATCCGTCCTATATACCCTAACAAAAGACTATCCAGGAAGAAGCAATTATTACGCTTTCTGTAGATCTAGATACAAGATGTGATCAAAGGCCATGAAGAGGTTCCTTGTTATGTTGGGAAACCAAAGTATTCTGTAAAACGATAAAAATTATTACTCTATACACACTCTAAGAACCACGTCTGAAGGGTGATGGATAGCACAAACTAACGGATTACCTTCTAGGGCAGACATGGACACGAAAGGAGAGGTAACGATTGAACATGCCTTACTCACCCCACATTCTCTTGTCGAGTGGCGAAGTTTATTTTCATACAAGTGCAGTGGTGATTTCGTTCCACCTGTGTAGTAGTAAAAATTTCTACGCTGTTATTAACCATTTTGTTCATATTAAACACATTTTGCACACAATAATAATTATTACAGCCACCTAATTTGATTAGACAAATTATATGGCCTTTAAGTTTATTACCTTCCTTTCTCTTATGCACGTGATATCCTTACACTGCCTCATGATTAACATACTAAATTGTACATCTTTCACAGTAAATAAAGTAGTAAACTTCCTTTCTATTTAGCCTAAAAATATTTTAAAAGTATTTGCTCAGCATAATAAATTGTTGAGTTTTAAACTCTATATTATATTCAAACTTTTAAACACGAAATACAATGGTTTATATTAAATAAATTAATAAGAAACTAAACCCCTAAAAAGTGAAATCATATAGGCCGTTTTGTATGTTTACAAATATGAGTATTCAGAAAGTACCTTTTGAAATTTTAAATAAATAGTTGTAAGATCAGCGAAGTTTGATTTATGCTTCTGATAAAGTGGTGTTTGATATTGTAGCTTTTGATATCTACAAATTGAAATCCGTATATTAAAAGCTTTTTTTGTTTTGTAATTTACAACAAATTCCCCCTACCACTCATCATGAAGTAGACGTCCCGACGAAGCCATACCCATTATGCTTATTGGGAATCTTCATTAAAGTGCTCTCCAGAACACAGTGTAATTGGTGTGAAAAGATAATTGTAATTTTGAAATAAAACCCTTACATTGTGGCTCTTGCGGCGTATTACTTAAGGTAATAAATATGTATCTTCCAGTCAAAAACTTTTATTTTTTGGCAATTCTTGTTTAGAAATATTTTCATTTTTATACTGACATTTTAATATTTCTATTAAATATGAATATTAATCAAGGAAACGATTCCAGTTAGATAAGTACTTTGAAATGGAAGTGTTTACGTAAATTTCGTTTCAAGCATTAAGTAGGTACTTTAATTTCAAAAGAAATACTTGAGATGTTCGTGAAGCATTTCGTATTACAAATTCTATCCCACAGTATAATGTTCTATCTTGTAGAACACTTACCAGTCTGTATGTATAAAAGTTGCAATACCTTACACTGAGAGAGTAGGCATCTTACTCAGAGGCGTGCCTCAAGCATTCCACAGCAGTGATTTTCACGGCCGAAGATGCTTAGCGGAAAGATGGATTTCTCAGGCGTCCTACAAGAGAAGGGGAAAGTACTGAGGATGTGGGTCAACAGGACACAGGATGTGTCCTGCAGACCGCACCTTGCACTCACCGTAGGGGACGTTGTCGCACAACGGGAATATCTACCAACGCATCCTGGCAGCTGGCAGATACGCGAGAAAGTTAAGCTCCGGACGCTGTGATGTGTTCCATGAGTCAGTAAGGCACGCTTTACAGAGATGGACATTGGCCTCCTTAAAGTGACGGATTTCCCAAATGTTATCCTTATCGGCACACACTCGATCCCAACCTAGAGGTATACAACTCCAGAAAAAACACTTTTCCTTGATAATTAATTGTTCTTCCACCCTAGCCGTGTGTAGGGCAAGGCTGGAAAAGGTAGAATGAACTGAAAAAATGCCATGCCACAGCAGGAATTTGAACCTACAGATTCGTGGTTCAAAACCCAGCTACTGCATTTAATTTTTCAGTCTCACTCTACCCTTTCCAAGGTTTTCCCACGTTTTCTTCAATCCTCATAGCTGGCCAATTCCTGGCCGGTACCATAAACCTGTGCTTGGAACTTTTCGTCCTACTCAAATATTAATGCACGTATCATCAATATCCACCACATTTTATAATAATGAATGGTGAACAGAAATCACAGAGTATGTAGGTACAAATCTTATCTGGGCGCATGTACGTTCCTATCTTAAAATCCGTGTTTCGCTTCCGAATATCCCGGATTTGCACTAATACTCTATATCCTTTGCTTTAAAACACTGGTCATTTTATTTAAACACATTTCAAACATTTCATTTAATTTCTATTTTTGAGATGTTTTATTATTCACACTTATTCCAATCGAGTACTCTCTAAATGTATGACCCAAATGACCTAGCTGTCGACGGGCCCTTAAACCCCACTCTAAATGTATGAGATTATGCATTGCCTATTAGGTTATTATTTCTGACATCTTTTATACTTCCGCGTTTTTCTTGCAATTACGTTCACTTTATTTCGCTTTTCTATAGCTGCTACTTCAAAATACTACTCATTTGTAATTTGTATTATGCACGCTCATGAATGCGTTTCTTCGAGAAGGTTTCTTGCACGTTTCTGGGTAGCGCAGGAGCGAATACACAGTTCATCTGTACGCATAAAGTCGGGTAATCATTGGCACGGAAGTTTAAAGAATGATATTCTTTACTTCTCTTGGCACTGAAACATTTGGACTCAGGAAATATGAATAATTGAACATATTGAGTCTTTAATGCCACTTTGACTAACAGGTCTGAATGCATAAAGGGCTAGAAAGTGGAATTTAATTTCTGATAAAAAATGAATTACTTGCATCTCACTATGCGCACTTAAATGCTCCACTCCTGGATTTATAAAGTAGCTATAGTAACACTTGTTTAATTGGCCCGCCTCATTAACTGTTTTAAACATATTTTATTATTGTTTCAACCTGCTGTTATACTATGTCTTTGCTTATTAATTAAAACTTCGATAAAACCTTAGTATTTTTTTCATTGTGATTGCTTTAATGGGAATATTTAGTAATAAAACGAGTATGGGAAGTGTAGAAGCATTTATAAAAATCTAGACATATTCTTCCGCAAAATAGGGAGCAAAGATAATTCAGTCTTCAAAAGTTATTGCTAAGTCCTATTGCTAAGGACATCACGGTAATAAACCGACGACTGACTATAGATAAGCCTGTTCAGCAGATTGAAATCTCCTCACTCATATTCTTAGAAATACAAAATAAAAATGAGATAAACTATCCTCCTGAGCAATTCCATGACATATCAGTGTCTTACAAATCAAACATTAAAATACTACAGAACATGTTCAGTTATTTTGTAACGATTTGAGGAAACCAGACTTTAAACGGCAAATGTCTCTTACATAATTTTGCATTCATACAACACAACAAAAATAACAAACACTGCACTAAAATAATTATTCACAGTAAAATTGTTTGGATTACTGATTATTAAAGAAATAAAAGTAGAGTATACAGTATATATCGGGATAATTGTTGGTTTGTTTCAAACATTACTAGGACGAAATGAGGAAAATCCAGTTGGAAGCACCTTAAATACATATAGTTATAAAGAACAGGACATTTCAAACAAATTTTGTAACTAAACTGTTAAGAGGAGAATGAAAAAGGGAAGAAAGAAAGTGGAATTCTGAAATTAACCAGAAAGAGACAAATAAATTAGTCTGGTAGACGGGACTTTCTAAAACCGCTTTGAAAGAGTAATAAATACGATAAATGTTTGGGAAAATATAATTTACGAGCTTAATTTTTCCTATGGGTAACGAGGAGCAAAGTGTCTGCCCCACATTCAAGAGGTCTCGAATTCGAATCTCGGTTAGGGGAATTATTCTGATTTGAGCATAATTCCATCCGTCGTCCTATATGACCTACTAGGTTAAATGAACATGAAAAGGATATCTTATTGTTAACCATGTAGTGAATTGCGACTTCCCTTTCATGTAAGTCTGCCTGTTACTATAACCTTAATTTCAAATTATTTCTCATTTCCTGAAATAACCAAAAGTTATTACATCTTTAGCCTCAAAATCTTCTCTCAATATATGGAAAATCTCCGTTAAATTCAATGTTACACTTTCTGTCCCTACCTAAGTGTCGCAAAGTCAATTTTACAACAACAACAATAACAATAACAATAATAACAACAACAACAATAATAATAATAATAATAATAATAATAATAATAATAATAATAATAATAATAATAATAATAATAATAATAATAATAATAATAATAATAATAATAATAATAATAATAATAATAATAATAATAATAATAATAATAATAATAATAATAATAATAATAATAATAATAATAATAATAATAATAATAATAATAATAATAATAATAATAATAAATACTGTGACGTGAATGTTTGATAAATCAGAATTCTGGTCTTTTAAAATTATTTTAGATAAAAATCTATACTAACTTAAAGACGTTGCATTATAACCTCATAAATTTCTTAATTAGGCAGCTACATAAAATTATTCTTGTTAGCCATGTTCACAGCTGTTTGTTTTGATTTCCCACGTGTGAGGTATGTAAGTATGAAAGTAAGTCACCCGGACAGATGTTTCCCAGATTTGTCAGGACCAAGCCCTGAAGGTTTGTTTGACACCAGGAAAGTTCCGTAAAGTCAATACTTGTGGATTCAAACACGTGACCAAACAGCAGCATCCTGTTCTGAATAAGAAGCGCCGTCATTATGCAGCACTCAGGTGCTTCTGTACCAAGTGAAAATTCTTTATTTGCGCTTCTTTTTTATTTTTATGGGTACAATGTTAGGTCAGTTGGTTATGCCATTTTCTACGAGTGCCATCAAATTATCCCAATTCGCCTTTTTGTAGCTGAATATGAAAGTATTGCTATTATGTATATATTGTAAAACTAGTGTTAGATTATTAATTAATATCTGCAGATAGAAAACATCAATTAATGACAATAATGACCTCAAAGGCCATTTTACTACTCTCTCTGAACTCGGACAGAATTCTTATTTTAACAGATTGACATAAAAAATTAATAAAAAATTTAAAAAGAAAAGGACTAGGAGAGAAGCATTTTATTCAGGAAGGTTTCCGCACCATGTCTTGCATACGACACACACTTTTGTCATTTTTAAAGCAAAACGCTTAACTGTGTTGCTAAGAATAAATTTGGATGTTATATGATAAATGAATGCATCAATCTAAGACTGCCATATGTACGAGAATGCTGTATGTATCATATAAATAGCACTATTTGGGGGGAAATGACCCACATCCCATATAACAACGGCTGATGTAATGATACTGATGTCTAATTTCAGCATTACATTCATCATTTAAATACTCGTATGTAATTAAAATAAAATTATTAAAAACAATTACTTATATCTTATTTTGCATATTTTTTTCTGCCACAACAGCCAAGCAGGGCCAAGGCCTAACGTCTAACCACCACACCAACACCTCTGCTCACAAAGGGTATTATGAATGGGGTGCAGTAGTAGCGAGTGGGATGTGGTTAGCGCCCCGAGTCTTTCCGTCCGGTGAATGCGGTCTTCGCAACCAGAATACGGAGCTGTTCTCTGGTTCAGGATAATACTATAAATATTTTAAATATGTTGCAAAGATTTAGTTACACAGAGTTTATAAATTAAGTAACTAACGCAGGAGAAAAAATCACTAACTTCAACACACATAACCAAATACAAAATGCACCCAATACTGTAGGATGAAATTCAAAGATTCTCACAATCTCTTCTTAACGACTTTGATTATTTATTTCTTAGCTTCAAATAAATTGGCAGCAGAAGCTGCTGATTCTTTACTCTTCCTGGAGACTTCAGTGAATAAAGCAATAGCGTAGAAAGAAAAGGAAGATATTTAAGAACTACAAATTAGTAATAAAAATGCAGGCCTCCAGTAGAAATAGAAATACCTTGAGGACATAATAGTGTTAACACGCAATACACTTTCACTAGCCAAATTTAATTATGTATTTCCTCGGAAATACATATTTTGAGGTCCCTTGAGTTCAAATGACTAGGAAAATGTAAACAGCATAACTTGTGTATCTCATGAAAGGCGTACCTCAAAAATGAAAATCCAACAAATATATAAATACGTACTTATGTCCAGCATATCCCAAGGATTCGTAATGAGGATCTCAAGTCTCAAGGCTGTAAACTAAGGTTTACTAGAAGGAAACTATTTCTATAGTTTACTATTTCTCAAAACTGACTCAAACGATTTAGTATTTCAATAGTGTTGTATAAGATGAATTATTTCTGTCTAACGACTTTTAGCTGAAAAGAGTACTTAAGAAACTCTCATCTACATTAGCTATTCTGCACATAGATACTCATGTATGGGTCAAATTACTTAAGTACTGACAAATTATAGTCCAGCTGGAAATGTTTAGAGCTTGTCTACACTAAGTTCAGATAAACGGACATGTAGTTGTTGCAAAACTTACATAACTACTGTACTTTCTTGGTGTTAAATTTTAGGTTGACATGCTGTTGAGGTTAGGCGTTTCCCGTAACTCCCTAGATGAGGCATTCCTTTGATGGTCTAACGGGTGTTGTGCGTTCTAGCAATTTGGAGGGTCAGAGTTCCTTTTGTAAAACATCTGATTAAAGTTTCAGCACGGTTTTCCCAAACTCTATAAACACAGAAGTAATTCCAAGCTCTTTGGATCCCGGAAACAATTTTTCTCTTATTAATCACTTATTAATCATTAGTATGTCATTCATTGTCTCTGTAGACTTGAGCTGTGAGTTTTACTTTCTCCACTTATAGGTACAAATTCTTTTTAATATTTCTTAAGAAATACTAAGTCTGAAGTTCTAAGGATCCAAAAGAAGAGCAATTTTGGAAAAGATCACGGTGCGTTTTATTTATGTATGTTACTAGACTAGCATCAAATGAAATATTTTTTTATTCAAATAAAGTTCTATTTACCATTGCACAGCGTAACTCAAAAGCGAAATGCGCGTAGTTACAATTTACGTCATACCAATTGATAATCTTACAGAGTTGCGACATAAGAGTTTTGAAGAAAATCTCCTAGCTCGATGTACACTATATATAAAAATATTTGGTTATCCTTTCTTCGAAAATGGTTCGAATGGCTATTGACAAGTGTATGTTGAAGTTACTCTGAATTTACCGTGATTGATCGATTTTGTGTAATTTTGTATAACGAGGAAATCTTAGAAGACAAAATGTTGAAAAGTGTAGAGCTGATCAGCTATTAACACGAGAATCTCTAATAACTAGACATCGCCATGAAAGCTTCAAATCTTATATTATGAACCTCTACGGGGGAGGATATCTACAAAGGTATTTGACGTCTGCAGAAGAAGAGGGTAAGGTGCCTATCCACGTTGAAATTAAATTAGAGCCAATTAATAAGTAGGCACAACGACCTACGACTGAGCACAGCTTGGACAGGAATACCTAAGGCGACATGACTTTGAGACGGCCGTTTATTTCTTATGTAGTTCCCAATGAATGGCATGAGTTTGAGATGGCCATTTATTTATTATTTTTTGATGGTGATTATGGAGTTTAATATTACAAAAGGCTCTAATAATTTTATGGATACATATTACACGGCTGGTAGCCCGAGAAGCTCTAATTAACTGCTTAATTAGTTTGAAATCATTCTAGGTGGAAGCAAATCATCAGTAATCTAAATTAGACGGAAGAATAACTCATATCAATACTCTGTAACATGTATGAAACTTTGTGTTTATAGTGAAAGTCTTTGAATGTATCCCATCAGATATTATTATGAAAGTGAGAATATCCAGTATATGCAATATATCCAATTTACAGGTTAAGATAACGTGTATTATATGTTTGTATATTATATTAATGATACTTTATTCCATCAATGTAATAGTCGCACACAAATGCAACTCGTAAAATGCAACATAACATTACTAATAGTGAAGACATGTTTGGCAACTCACATGCTATGTGTTGTGAAGAATAAACATATCTATGTAAGCTTTGTGCAAAATTTATTATTGTACTTTCATCCTGCGAAAGAAAGGAAAATGGTCGTATTACTTTAAGTAGCAACAGGTTTATTGACTATTCCTTCTACTTGACTTAACCTTGCCAAAAGGAATACGGCGCTAACGAGATTCTTGTGCAGGAACATTATGAAAATGAAACCAATTGTTGGAACACGGTCAATTAGAGGGAGAGAGAGCGAGAGAGAGAGAGATTGGGGCAGTGACAACTTGTGACACTCTAATCCAGACATGCCTCACACATGTTCGGATGTATACGGTCATAAAGCCAAGTCGAACATGTGCGGAGGGGAAAACGCAAGGATGGGGGAACAGCGGAAGGGGGGACGCTACACCAGTGCATGAAACCAGTACCATGAAAGAGTAGAAAAACCAGTTCAAGAATGACCATCCCGTTCTTCCTGTTGATTCCTGACCATTCTCTAGGCTCCCCTCCCCAATTCAATTTTTTGAAAATTGTCTATATTTGTTTAAATTTCTGCAGCTCTTTAAGCTTGCCCTTTCTATTTCATTACAAAGGAAAGAAGTGATATAAAAATAATGCGTCTCTCCTGCCTATAGTTGTGATCTTGAAACACCTCACCTCTCATTTTCCCTCCCTACATCGGTCTCACTCCTACGTGTTTCACATGCGTGTAGGGTTTTGTTCTCCTCATCTTCTGACACATTTTTTAATAAAGAATCTCCACTACCACCACCACTATCGTCATCCTTCGTCATCTGGGGGCCTGAATGAAACTTTTGCCAAGAGGAATTGGAGGGAAGGAAATAAAAGAGAGCAGCATATGTCAGGAGCATCACAGTTGAGACACAGAACAGCAAACGACAAGTATTCGTGGGGCTAGCAGGTGAAGACAAAAACTCTTCACCTCCGGCAAAGTGGTGTGGTGGTTAGGGGTTTACTAAATACCCACTTAAGTGAGTGTGTGGAACTATTAAAAAAATCACTGAACTGAACACAATGGTAACCTTCAACAAGTGGGTGTTGTTCTTCGCCGTGGTAGGTATAGCATACGCGTATCCCGCAGCTGAAGAGCAGCCACAAGAGGATGAATCTCCACCGACGCCGGCGCCGTCCTTGATGGAAGATGGCATCGAAAGAGCATACAGATTTCTCCAGAGTTGCGGGGAAAAGGACTTCTCATTATGTTTCAAAATGAGAGCCCTGACTTTCGTGGATAGGGCCCTGCGGCGGTCCGGAGATGTCGAGATCCTCGATGGAGTGTCTCTAGTCAGAGCCCCTGGTGCTGGAGATATCTCTAGGGAACTTAACGGAAGGGCACTTTCAGAAGCTGAGCTTGATGCAAGTTTACCCAAGAACGCTGAAGAGAAGGATGCTCAAGTGGAAACCCTACTTGTGGACAGAGTGGCCAGATTTCTTCAGAGTCATACCTTACAGTTGAAGGTTCCAGATTCTGCCATCTCCGAAGTCAGGAAAACACTTGACGAAGGTATGTAATCTATTCTCATAAGTAATCGAAACATCTACACGGGAATAATTTAAACTTACTAACTGATTTAATTATTTTAAGTTCCAAATTTAAGTTGTTTTTTTTTTTGCGAAAATCTATAAGGAAGTTTATTACTATTTAAGTTTTCTATACGATTTGAAACTTAAACACTTCAGAAGTTCATACGCATTCTTTATTTTTAAATATTTTCCATTTTAAGCTATCAGAAAGACACAGCAGGAAAGAATACATGTACATTTAGGATAGACTTTTAGAAGTAACGTATAAGACTCTATTTGCGAAGCATTTCTGATAATAGTAGTTTCTGCCTTACAGCAATTAGAATAATTTAGAACATAATACAATATTTATGTAAGAAAATTACTTTTTCTCAGAACACATTTAATAGAAATAATGTATAGGAATTTGTCTAAATGTTACTCTAGCCAGGAATCGCTTTTTACACAAAACATCCAATACTAAGAAACTCGTAAACTAATTAGGTCTCTATATATTATTTCCTTACTTTCAGACTGCAGCCTGCTCCTATCTTAGGAATTAATGCATGTTTTACTCTAAAATCTGCTCTCAATTAATCTTGCTCCACACTGATAATACTAACATATTCTAAAAGATACGATAATCTTTTTGTGTGTTCCATTTATATGCTGCCTTTAACATTTAAGACCATGCATTTGGAACAACTGCTTAACAGCAATGATATTAACTCGCTTTACAGTGGTTTTAGTGTTTGGAATGACATTATTTTGGGTTATTAAATTAAACTCACACACATTCACACCCCCTGGTTCTAAAGGGGCTAGAAAAATTCTCACCTTCCAGCCGGGAATCGAACTCGGGGTCTTTGAACTAAAGGTTAGCATCAAACCTTTGTTCATACTAATTTTGTCTTCACCTTTGTTTTCTAAATGTGCTTCTTAGATGAGGAATAATCATCAAATGAATCCAAGAAGGAAAAAATGTGCCTACAGTATATAAACTTAAGCACATACGTTCTGCAACCATAATCTTAGAGTTTACAGCAATACATAGAAATCATACATTCCAAATCGTCTTTATCTTCTACAGGTACTCCAGCATGTAACCCAACTATTGTAAGATCCCACAATAATTTAATACACTGTTATACTTATTACATCTGAGTGATCTATCTTTTGTTCCTAAACATTCTCCACATTCTTTAGTCGTACTGATCATTTCATCTTGTATACCTTTGGGAAATTTGTAGCAATCCCTTTTCAACGTTTATTATTCCCTTTAAAATAGTATGTACCTAAATTATTAATTTTGTATTCACTAAGCCTTTGTATTGAGCCTCACCTATATTCACATTACATAACTAACAGCACATATTCATAGTAAAATTAATTACATTTCCTCTTGTGCTAGTTCAGTTTATTATCTGCAACATTTAATATTCTCTGGTGAACATCCCTCATTAGGAAACTATTATAGCTTCACAAGGTTTTAATGCACTTCAAATTAATTTATTAGCTTGTCTTCCTTACATGTTAATGTAATGTTGGTAAATTATTTACTGCCGCATATGTTCTTTAGCGTTATTTACCACGAACCACTCATTAATAATGATAAATAAATACTGTTTTGAGATGGGTTATGTAATGATTTTCACGAATCATCACGACCGTGCAGAATTTAATTTATCCGTCACTATGCACTTTGTTCCCACATTTTTCTGCATGGTTAGACATGCCACGCCTGTCTTGTTAGCAGGGATGCCAACTAATTGCCCATATGATACAGGAAGCCCGGAAAGTAGGTAATCGCAAAGCAGGGCTTCACTTCTCCGCTTCCCCTCCTGAAAAGGTCGATGCACTTGTCATTGGCATTGACTCATTGCTTCCCCACCATTAGCACTATCTCGCCCTCAATGTCACCTGCACAGGCCATGAGTAATCTCGCATCGTTCATTTCAACGGAAACAAACAGCTAAATCTCCAAAACTAAGGTTTATCTGTGATTTATAACCTTTGAGTGCTAGAAACTACCAATGCGTAACATTGCCATATAACCTTACTAGCTCTTACTTCTTTCTCGGTTTATTATTATTTTAATGTTTAATTTTTTTAAAAAATCCAACAAGACCCGGAAACCAGGAAAGACTGTAGAAGTCTATGTAATCATTTATTAGCTGAACGACCAATATTCTTACCTCTGCAACCCTTATCTGCTAGTCTATAGCGAAAACTAATTCTGTTAATCGCGTACTTTGCATACAGTTCTATGGGAGTTCTATTGGAATGGGGAACTTCAGCATTAAAACATTTTCTACTGGAAGAGGCAGTTTTGTGCATACGGTAGAGGAAAATTTTCAAGATATTTTACATTCTTTCTGACCAGCAAGTCCATCTAACGAATTTAAAACATTAGTTTTGTGCTTCGTAGTAATAAAACAATTCTCTGGTTCGTTTCCAGATTTCCGCCAAGTTCGCTTGAAGTTTCAAACAAGAAATAAGTAGAATTTGGCGTTATTAACGCTATATGATGATCATTTGGCAAAATTTTTTTAATGTTCCATTTATATGTCGTCTTTAACATCGAAGGTCATATCGGCGACCTTTAGCCTCTTGGAACAATTGCTCTACTACAATTGGTGCTCATTCGCTTAATGGTGATTTAGAATTTTGGGTTTCTGTTACTTTTTTAATTAAAGTCACACACATGCATTTACGGAGGCTCTAGCGAGGATGGTGAATAATCCTAGTAGAATAACAATTCTCACCTTCCCAGACGGGAATCGAACCAGGGACACAGCAGGCAGGTACTCTACCGACTGAGCTACGTGGCCAGCTTTAACCCAAACTTCTACTGTGTTGAAGACTTATTCATGCACGTTTATTTCCAAAACTATAAAACATTGTACACAAAATGTACCAGAATAGCCATGTACGAGTAATTGTTTCGGTTGAAAAATCTGGAGCTCATATTTTAAATTATGATTCTATAAATCAACTAGCAAATTGTTTTTATTTTCATATTATATTTTTTTACGTTTTTATATTTGTTTATCAGAGCAGCGAAAAATATAAACATCTGAAATGCGACTTCTCAGAACAGTTTAGGAGTAACGTTAAGAGATCAAAAGAGAAGTGAAGATATTAGGAATTCAGACTAAATGATGAGTTAAAGGTAAATAAATACAGTTGGTTTCAACGATTGAACGAAGATAGGTTTCCAAAAAAGATGTTAAATTATATATCTTTGGGCTATAGAAGTATTGCAAGACCTAAACAACGCTGGAGAGATCATCTGCAATGAATTTCCACAGGGAAACCGAAAGGGTCAATAGGCACAAGCCAAGTTAATGACTATTATTATATATTTGTTTAGCATAAAACAGAGTTTTAGTTTTGGGAAAGAATACTTGAAAGCGTATCATTTGTACGCTACTCAGGTACTAATTACACTAAGGAAAAAAATGAACTCAGATTCTCTTAATGAGATGTAAAACATATCTTCATCAGTCTTTCAAAATAAAAGGCTGACTAAATTTCCAAAGCTCTAGATTATATTCATTCTATAAGCTTTCCTGTCTTGGCTTTGCCGGTGCTCTGACAAACGGTGTTCCTTCAAACGTATCCAATCCTATAGTAGAAATCTTTAATGCCCAACTCCTATTTGCTCTTGTGGTTGCCAGGACCAAGTTGATGGAATAGTAAATGACATTCTATGACTTAATTACCTCATTTTTTATAACCAGTTGCTGGAAACTCAGTGTAACTTTAAACGTTATATTGAAGTCCACACAGCTTCAAACGTTACACGATGCGAGAAGTAGCAAAATCCGGTAAAGAAAGCCGGAATCGAGGTTGCTGAATATCTGAATGCCCTTGTATTTACCACGTGACCTAGCAATATGGCAACCGGCTCAACAAGTCCTATCATGTCTCGGATTTCAGGTTTTAGGTTTTCTGTAGGTTTATAAAAAAGTCATTGAATGTTGGAGCATTTAAACTGGCAACAATACCTAGAGTATCAGTTTAAGTATTATTTATATACATCGCGACGTCAATAGTTAAAATAATCATTATTTTGCCACTGTATCGATAACATCATAACTCGACTGTGAACCGATGTTTTTCCACTTACTTACGTTGCAGAAGCATGAAGCAATTACTCGTAACTATTGCACTAAAATTTCGTATTTGTTTCGTAATTTAGGATGGCATTTTTAGTGTTCTATATATAATTACATAAACGACTTGAAGACGATCATCCAGTCTACTAACATTCCATGAATTAGCTGTATTTATGTCACCATATAATTAAATGTACTGAGAATGCATTATATTTTCGCTCAAAGATGGTCATTGTGCATAATCAGATTATTAGCCTCCTCCTATTGATTTTGGCTACTATAAAGCAATCTGAAATAATTTGGACATTCTCCACTGTTACAATTTATTTCTTGGTTTCTCTGCAGGTGAATAAAGGAGCGAATTAGGGTTACTGTTACTCCAGAGCGCTCAGTTGTACGAATTACGAGTCTCGCCGGTTCAGGATGCTACTTTTCCAGTTTCTGGACACGCCCAAATTGCCCGCAGCACCACATACGTTCCACATTTCATCCTCCCGTCTAAACATCTATGCAATGTAGTCTTTCGCCTCGACCGGAAATGATTAAAAAATTTGGAACAACCACTGCTAGTCTAGTCAATCTAGGGTAAGGTTATCCGTAGGCCACGATTTGAATACGTTCATTTTTAAACTACAATACAGCAACTTTTACAGCGAGCTAGTTAATGCGCCTTAATTTACTGCACCATTTTAATACATTGTGAATTCTAACTTCAAATAGCATAAAGCAAATTCGTAGTTTAAATTTGTCAAGCCTTTTTGGGCGTTCATAACGCAAAGCTCTGTGGTCTCTTTCACTCCAGTTTTCACTAACATTTTATTTGGTCTGACAAATACAGATGTTGATTGCAATTGTCTATTTAGTATATTGCTAAAGGCACAGTCAGAAAAAATTAATTTCTTAAGATGGAAATAGCTGTCCTTCACATTCTGCAATTAAAGAGTTTATTTCTAAAGTGCCTTAAATCTGTGATAAAGGAAAAATGCGTATTTTATCTTCAGGTAAAATTTTGATATTGGCACTGACTTACCTAATTCCTCACTAGTGAAAGACCACATAACCAATTAAGAAGTTTTGGAGTTAAAAATGATTAATGAATTGTTATTCCTAGATTTTCACAAGCATTTAAACAGCGAATATGGACTGTCAGAAACTTAAGATGTTTTTTTTTTCTAAAAAATATGGCAAATCAGCAATTTTAGATTTAGATGGTTTGGAAATAAGTTCTTCGGTGCCTACACTGCAAATCTCAGTTGGTGGATTGGCATTGAGCGCTCTTATTAGCCAGAAATAATGTCTGCGCTAATTGTATCTGCAAATTTATAAATTACCCTTTTTATGGTAAAGTAGCAAAATATGAACATTCCATGTTATGACGAACAGGCACCTAGACATAAGAAGCCTTCTGAGATTTGCGAAAAATTACATGTTCAGCAAATAACTGAATGAAAATAAAAATCAACAAAAAGCAGGAGATCGTTTATTATACATTATCATCGCTGTCGACGGTGGGATAACATTGTGTAAGAAGATTCTTCATTTACAGAGAAGGCAAATACTTCGGTATTCTCCTTTTCATCAAAAATACCAGAATAATTTTTATCTCTCGCAGATAAAAGTATTAAATTATTTTTATTTACAAAATCAGTCAGCTTAGAATACATTTTTTTTAAATAATTAAGACAACTGCGTGCTAAAATTGCCTAATAAGTATATAATTTCCTTTTCCTCTTCAGTTCCTCCAGGGCCTGACAGTTATCCCCACTAAAAGCATAGAGAGTGTCAAGCTCCAATGCTGAAGGCTGTTTCGCCTTACTGAGAAATTCACTGAACTCGTGTTCATTTCTGAAAGCTGTATTAATTCCTTGTTTCGCTACACATGTGCATAGCCATTCATGACCTGGAGTATACCTACAAGCGTCCAAACAACTAATTTACATTCACATTCGGTAATTTACATCTTCTTAGAACGTGTCACAGCAGTAATGATATCGGCACAGTAAAAAAATGTCCTGAGATCCATTTCAGTAATCATTAAAAATCCCTCATCATAGTTTGTCTAAATACAAAAACAAATCATACAGATCAAAATTCAATTAACGAAATTTATCATCTCAATTAATTGTCAGAATAGATTCAGCTTACAAGCTTAGGTAATATTTAATTAGCGGCCCAAGAAAATGAAGCTATTATGCCCGATTTATGTGCCACAATTTTTATTGTCCTGTTTAACTCAAGGATATATTGAACGACCTCTCCTCTGGAACATATTTCCTATAGCAATGCTGTTAACTTATTTTACAGTGATTGTACGTTAAATTCACATCCATACTTCCAGACAGTGGGGAGGATAAGAAATAACCATGGCCAGAGAAAAGTTCCCAGTCCCCCAAGGGGAAATCGAACCCGAGAGCCCTTGCGTAGCAGACAGGTGCTCTACCAACTGAGCTGTGCCGCCAGCCTAATGAAATGCTTCAGTGCGAGCAAACAGTTCTGCAGTAATACTCATGCCTTAAGTTGCATGCGTGCTGGATGATACTCTTTCCTGCAAAATCAGCCTATAGGTCAATGTATATAAAACGATATTGTATTTCGGAGATAATTAAGAATTCCTATTGCCCAAGAAAAATTCAAGTTTTCCTTATGACTACAAAATGGTATGTTGGAAGTGTCATCTTTCGGCAATATGTACCTCGAATCAAGACATAAAATGTAGCTTCGGTTCAAAGCACTCGTTAGTAAAATAGTGCATTCCAAAAACAGAACAGCAGCATATAAACCACCGTAGAAATATTGTAAGATTGTTAGTGGTTCCAAGTCAGATTAGGGCAAAGAGAACTGCTCTTTGGTGTCCCTCTGTGAGAAGACTTGATAAGTATGAACCCAATTTGAAAAATAGCAGCTCGCAAGTTCATAAACCATTATTGGGAGGCAGCAAATTGAACACATTCTACTTGCACTTTATTCCACCAGTAACGTATGCATAAATGCGTTGGAAATTTCATTCTTTGAGCGCCGCAATAAGGGATTATTCTTTTGACAAAGTTGGAATGCAATGGAACTCTTTTGGTGTATGTTTTAAATTACATCACTCACAAAAGATGAAAACGCCTTATTTGAAGGTAACTGCAGAAAATTATGTTCCCTGTAAAACAAAGAGTTGAGCAATACACCTAAATAGCAGACCCTTTCTTTTTCTTATTTATCCGCGTATGGCGAAATTACATCACCCAGATTTACAAGTCAGTGCATGGGGCCAGATGCCTGTGAAGGTGGAATCGGGCTACGGATTACAGGATATATCCGGGATGAATGATCAGCCCCAAACCTGGTATAAGAGTGAGGAAAGGAATGGCAAATATCCTGGGGAATGCATGTAAAGCAAGGTGATAATGGACAAGTTGGTGCAATGAATGTCGGGGAAACGGAGAAAAACTCACCCAAGTGCGGCTTTGCGCGTACAAATCCCACATATGGTCCACTGGGATCACATCAGGGCTACCTTGTTGAACGACGCCGAGAGACAAGTTGCACATTATTTGCTGCGAACTACAGAAAAGTTCCTTAATTGACTGACATAAACTTTATAAATTTCTTTATTGAATGAATACTTCTTGAAGTCAAGAAACGGTCAATGCATACAGCGATATAAAGGGATGTGGGTACTACCTGAGAAATTAAGTACTCGTTCAGTCAAACAGAGATCATTTCACACACAAGTGCTCAAGGAACTAACTTCAGTGTTGAATACATAAAATATTATATGCCCAAATCAAACAGCATCAGATGCGAACTAAAGTCAGTATAATTTTCACTCAACATTTACGAGCTAAGAAATACGAGGATATTAGAAGGGAAAATTTTACCTTTTTTTCTTCTTCTTCTTCTTCTTCTTCTTCTTTTTTTTTTTTTTTTTTTTTTTATGCTAATCATTATAATCCCACATGAGTTACGGTGATTTTTTGGGTGTTCAATCATCCCTGTCATAAGAGGTAAAGTAAAATGCATTCAAAGTATAAGTTTTCGATCTGCATGCAGAGGTCTCAAAACACACTTTATTTTCGATAAAAACATTGCTTCGATGCGTTTACTATTTTATTTACAACCTGAACTTTAACTGTGATAGATTAAATAGATATCACTCCAAGAGAGTGTTGACTGCACAGCACCACTTCACTTCATCTTCTCGAGGAGAAAAATAGCACTCCTAGGTGAACTACAAAACTGTTCAGACCTGCAGTGGAGATTTATTTTATTAAGACGCATTAAAGAACATCCTGTTTTATGAGTGTACATTAGAGGATTTCCTAAATATCTGAAAAACTTAAACCTTCCATGTAGCACGCGAACATCTTCAAATAGCGCGTGCAGTTTTCTTTGGCACTTTTTAAAAAATGCGTTTATCAATATAATACTATGTTACTGAAAATAGAAACAAAAAGCATAAAATAATGACAAAATGTTACCTATGTAGCTATTATATGCAAATTTCGATTTATCAATTCCTAAAGTATTCTATCACAAAGATGAATTTTTACTTTGTGAGTATAGTTGAATCAGCTTGTAGAGTTTCAAAATATTCCGCAGTTATATAACAATGGAACTCGTGTTTAGAAAAATACCAAATTGGGTTGTGCTCTTTATTAGCGTTCCTGCTTAGTATGCAATCATTTCAAACCCAGTATGCCCTTTCAAGAATCATGTTTATCGCCAAGACTAGTCTGGTAGGATCTGCCTTCCAACAGAGTACCACCACCAACACCACCACCAACACCACCACCACCACCCCACCACCACCAGCACCATCACCGCCGCCATCAACATCACCACCACTACCACCACCAGCACCACCACCGCCACTACCTACACCGCCACTACTACTACCAACACCATTACCACCACCAACACCACCACCGCCACTACCTACACCGCCACTACTACTACCAACACCATTACCACCACCAACACCACCACCACCACCACCACCAACACCACCACCAACACCACCACCGCCACTACCTACACCGCCACTACTACTACCAACACCATTACCACCACCAACACCACCACCGCCACTACCTACACCGCCACTACTACTACCAACACCATTACCACCACCAACACCACCACCACCAACACCACCACCACCAACACCACCACCAACACCACCACCAACACCACCACCAGCACCACCACCGCCACTACCTACACCGCCACTACTACTACCAACACCATTACCACCACCAACACCACCACCGCCACTACCTACACCGCCACTACTACTACCAACACCATTACCACCACCAACACCACCACCGCCACTACCTACACCGCCACTACTACTACCAACACCATTACCACCACCAACACCACCACCACCAACACCACCACCACCAACACCACCACCAACACCACCACCACAGCCAGCACCAACAAAGCCACCACTACCAACAACAACACCACTACAAAGAGGAAATAAGGTCTGATGAGTGTGGTCAACAAACGGACTGTACGAGGAATGGGGTAGTTTGTAATATATGAAGTCACTGCATAAGGTCCTATAAGAGTTCAACTTTACTTCTTTTTGTTCTAGTTTTAGTGCTGAGAATTTCCTATTGTACGTGGTCAGTCACTTCGATCCTAATATCCCAATCTTACAGTTACGCTTAACCGTTTTTTCATTTGCCTGGTGTAACTTAAATAACGTGGATTGTCGTTGGTTTTTATTTATACTTTTATATATTTTCGCCATAAGAGGACATGTTAGCAGTTTAGATACTAGGGCTGAGGGAATGAAGAACATACGAAAGAAATCAGCATTCTTGGGTTCTAATATAAAGTACCACAAGGCGCACCAGGAAGCATTGCAGAGGGTAAAATTTACATAATGGTACCCATAATACTTGCTCATCTATAAACACTTGGATAACACACAGTGATAGGGAGACTAATTCTTTAGAACCGATAAAGATTAGTATTCTTTGCTGAATACATCTTTACTGTTCTTTTCCATAAAAAATGACAGCATGTTATTCTGCTTTATAATTGGCGCTCCCACATTTTGCTGCCAAATATTTTAAATAGCAGTTCCTCATAATTGTAGTATCCAACATAAACACTTAAATACTTGCTTGAAAATATGTCAGCAATGTAGGCAAATGAAGTTACAAGTTGAAGAAACCAATGTTGCTGAATACCTATATGCTTCTGGTATAACACTGAATTTAGCACAAATCCATATTCAAATCTGTTATTATTAAACAATTAATAAAACAACGTATTTTGTTTCAGCTCGTGGCAAGAAGAAGAAGCTGAAGATGCTTCTGCCTCTTCTGTTGCTCTTCAAGCTGAAGGCTGCAGCCCTCATCCCTCTGGCTCTTGGAGGCCTCGCCCTGCTGGCCCTTAAGGCTCTCCTGGTGGGCAAACTGGCTCTGCTCCTTGCTGGTCTCATTGGCCTACAGAAACTCCTGGGTAACAACAAACAACAGACGCAGACTTACGAGGTTGTCGCTCACCCACACTATACCCACAGTTCCTATGGCGACGAGCATGGGCATGGACATTACGCGAGGTCTTTGGACGTGGATGCACAGCAGTTGGCTTATCGTGGATACCCCGCTGCTAGTCCCGCCAAGCAAGAATAGACCAGACATAGACATCACCGGCGACATTTCGCCGTACCATCAACATACTGACTTTGTAACTTACTGATAATAATCCACATAAGCTTACCCCAGAGTAAGTTTTGCACCAAAGAACAAGCGGTTTTCATTTTTCTGTTTTCATATCAAGACTTGAACTACTACGAACTGAACGACAGACATCCATTAGTTTACCACAGTTAACATGTTCAATATTTATTTTAATGTGTTAGTATGAATGTGCACCATTGGACTTAACTGACTCACAGAGACTATTTACAGATTCAACAAGGCTTAACGTGCATACCTGTCAAGAGTATAGACAGTAGACTGTGACCCGCATTTAGTGACTAACGGATACCACGTAACAATACAATTCATACTTTGACCAGGGACGTGGACGAAGATGGATCAAGGACTGTTACTCACTCTCTCATACGATGACTCGTCACTTTAAACGTTCCCCAAGCAGAACCTCGACAGCGACGCACATGGAGACATCAACGGAGTCTAAACTTCACAGCTGACGCTTATCCGACCTGCTTCGTAACTCGCTACATAAGAATGGTCATTCTACTGACTGACTGACCGACTGAAATACCTACAAACGCACATCACACTTGGACTAATGGCACATACCTACACAGACTAAAACGCAAAATGATCGTCTGCCAATTTCTAAGTTATTTAAGTTAATATTAACAAAAAGCCAGAAAACACCAAACAAAATATTTATAAAATAGCTGTTTAGTGATATTGTTATCTGATAGCTGAGCTGTCACTTTTTAAATTAATTATTTAATAATTTAAGTGTACAATAAACATTTTATAAGTACTCAGCTGTATTATTGAATACTTTAATCCCTTACCATATTCCAAGCAAAATTCCTTGTTTAAATAGTGCTTCCTGAAATTGAGGGCTCATTTATGTGTTTTAAAGCATCTAAATCATTAACTTACAACTCTTTCCTTCACATCTATATATTTGTTGGTCTGGGTGGCTTAGTTGGTTAGACGCTGGCCTATGATCCCTATGTCGTGGGTTAAAATCCGGCCCCACCGATGGTTTTCAAGTGAGCTTAAAAACGAGAGCTCTATGTCGTTAGCTTTAGTGCCATGTAAAAAAACGCTTGCGGCACACCGGCGACGCTGACAGCGTCGTTTAAAAAAAAAAAAAAATGCAACAACAAAATTCACATCTATAACCGCAATAAAGTTATGTTAAAGTTTGTACTATATGAAACATGAAGAAGTGCTTCATAGAGATTCGCTTTCTACTGTAACTCTAATTTTTTTAGTTAAGTTAATTTTCTTTCCTCCTTTTTTTTTTAACTAAAGCTTAGAATGAACAGACAAGTAAGCACCGCAACAAGTTCAAATCAGACTTAAATGTTATTTTGTTTTTAATGGCAAACTGTCAGTTTGTAATATCTCTGTTCAAAGGGCTTTACACTCCCATGCTGGCTTGTAATTATTACTGAGTCTGCTATTTATAGTGAAACAGGCTGCTGTTGCGTTTGCAATGATCTAGTCCTTTTAGGTACTTTTATAACCTGTTTCTTTTACGTCGCCTTATCTACGTAGTCGTATGTGACGTATCTGTTAGGACACACTCGTAGAATGGTGTGTGGCGGGCAGTTAGCAACAAATATCTCATCACCATCCATATATCCTGCTTCGTTAGAGTCCCCAGAGGGAGCAGTGCAGGGCAACCGTATCTCCACCTTTGTGACGGGCAGATGCCATTAGGGCGCAGTCTATCTGCTTCTTTATGTGTGAATAGATGGCACAGATTTCACCATTACCATCTTTTTCATTTATACTATTTTTTTAGACTTAAGGTGGAACTTTGGGTCGTGATATTAAAATATATCCAATCCGGTATTTACCTTGGCGACTGAGGGAAACCACAAAAAACCGCAATCAGTTGGCCCAAGGGATTTGAAAGGGGGACCTCCCGAACGGGAGCCTTGCACGTTACCACGGAGCCATCTCCCTCGCTGTGTGGCGTGGTGTAGCGTATCTGCCTCACGTTCAAGAGGTCGCGAGTTGAAATCTCCTTTAGGGTGACTTATCCGAATGAGGTTTATTCCGAGGTTTTCCCTCATCCTGAGAAGACGAATGTCAGGTAGCTCAAAACTCTATGAACCTTGGACTCATTTGAGTACCATTTCATTCACTCATTGTCCGATATGACTCTACGTTATGACGTTTATAACGTTATGACGTTTATAAAAAGTAAATCTCGCTTGGTTCTTTTCAGGCAGTGTTTTCGCCCGAATGGGGAATAACAATAAAGCCATCGTATTAATGAACAAAACGATCAATTAGTACTAAAATTATAAAATTCCCGCTCATAAACCCGTGGTGTTTTTAATTGAATAGTTTCTGTACATTTATTGTGTTAAACATTGTTTTAATTTAAATGAAATAATGCAACTGCTGATGTTAGGAAAGGAATTTCGGTTTTACAAACCTCCTCAGGCATGTCACCAACAATGTCTAATTGACCCAGGGTGCAAAGTGTTACTGGCAATACTAAGGCTCGCACTGCATTAATACTCGTAGTTAATATAAATAAAGAAATAACTGCCTATAACACGGTAGGCAAAACTTAGAGCCATTTGATGGAAGTTACAGTTCTAATTCTCGAAAAACTCAGCAAAACTTCATGGTGACCATATGTCATCTTCATTACTGTGTAAATGGAGGATGAAGATACAGAGACCGAGCATTGCCTGAATAACTAAATGGCAACTTGCGGAAGACTTAGTACGTCAATCGAAAGGCGATCTTTCGTGCCTATGCCCCTGACGGGGCACCCCCGGGAGGATGGATGAGGCGAATGGATCCACGACAGAGCAAGTGGCAGGATCCAGTATGTTGTTTAAGATACTAATACGTGCGCACTCTTATTTGAAGTATCCGTGAGCTATATCTTAAGAGCAATTAAAGATTTTCACAGACTTTTGCATTTTAATGTGATGAAGGATTTAATTTTCTATTCATTTCGGTTTAGTAGACAGAGATATGCCACGAGTGATCTAATTGTACATACTGAAGAAATTTGTAGGGATGATGCTTTGGGGAATTTTGAAAATATATTAAGAATAACTAAGTTATTATGCTCAACTACTCATCATAAGGCAATCCAACTTTACTCAGCAAAATCTACAACTGCAGTTATGCTTAAGGCCAGTGCGGTATCTTTATGTAATGTGGGCTTTACTGCAATACACTTAATATCTGTGTAATAATACAGACTTAGAACATTAATTGTTCCAAAAAGTTCACTAAATGTATCCAAAATTGAGCTCGTTTAGCAATGTCAATGTAGTTCTATTACACAAAGTAATAGAATGAAAGATATTTAATGGAAAATATTAAACTACATTTACTCAAATGCGTAGTATTACGAGTTTTACTCTTCCATTTTGCCTTTATTCCCGTGTAGTTTTCAGAATATCACAATGTGGCATTCAGACATTATTAATAATACTAAAGTACCATTGAACTATTGCCATAGTTTAATACCTTCTGAAGAAGAAAGGCTCCTTTGCTCTTTGCCAGTTGAATAAATAATTTTAAGAACAATATTATGACAAATGAGAAGTTCAGTTGCTTTTCTGCCACTTTATTTCCCTTAAAATTGAATGACAAAAGCACAGTCCTCTTTTTTCTCTCTCGTTTGCACACTCGTCGTAATCTCACAACTGAGTTATTCTGTCTTCTGGTAACCTTATCATATGCTACATTGTCTTTCAGTTCTACTCCTCTCTCTGTTCAATCGACAGTTGGCTTCAGCGATCACATTCACTAAAACTGCTTCACAAACAATTCCGACCCAATGATTGTATTCCAAAACAGTCTCTGGCGATAAACGCTCAAATTTCTCTCAACGCTAACTGCTAACAGCTGCCTCGTTCAACACTAACGATTCGTTTTCCTCAACATCGCATTCGCTTACATAGTCAAGAATAACCTAGCACGGATTTTTCTCGAAATCCACCTTTTGGTAAATAAATGGATTCGAACATTTCTCGAACAGTTAGGCCACGCTATGATCTGCCAATTTCATAGTCGTCTTTGTTCTAACAGCTCCATTATCGTTGGGCCGCGTATTTACAGGGTAGCTGCACCTTGAGCGTCTTTGAGGCGCATGGCCGCAGTCACAATATTTTACTGATTTCAGGGAAGCCAGTGACCACATGTTTGCAAGTAGAGTAGCACGCCTTTCACTTTAGCTATTCAAAATTAGAAACATTTTCAGAATAATTGCCACTTAATATGTGCTCACGAAAGAGTACTCCTTTGGTCTATTTAAAAGTATAAATGCAGACTCATAGCCTTTTTGTTTAATTTCTGCTGATCATTAATGAGTTCCTACAAATATTTGAGTCTAAATACAGGGTAATAGCTGCTGCAGATCCACAAGTATTTTAACCCTATGAATGAAAGTTAGACAAGTAACATTTTAGCTGGAAAACACTGTGCATGAGTAATTTTAATTTCGGGTCTGATTTGTAATCTCAACAAATCGTATATAGTTATAAAGAGTTAAAGAAAAAATGAAAAAGAAGTAGCTACTTGTCGTAATACTTTACAGTTACTGTAAACCGGATGAGCTGGCTCGCCGGTGCATTAGATTCCCAGGGCCAATCTTCCTCACCTAGAGGCTTTTCTGGGGATATTCCTGGTCACCGGGAAAATGCTCGGGAGGATCATTACAGCCCCCGAATTTCCCATCCCTCCCTTTCATTTCACCTTGATTTTAATCCGGTCTTTCAGGATCGGAAGTGTTGGCGATGGGCGAGTTTGAAGCTGCTGTGTGGGAACTTTGCGATCTGAAGTACTGTTCTCGGCGGACGGGTGGTGCTGCAGTTGCCTGTCCTTTGAAACCTTGGTGTAGAGATGAATCTCCAGCAAACATTAAGGACTCCCATCCTGGCTCGCGCTGTAGGCCCGGGTTCCAAGACGCTCTTAGAGCGCTCTCACTTCATCCCTTCCTCCCGAGGTCTGACATACAATAGGCACAACAGTTGCCTTAGTGTAGAATCCCCTCGGTAAATATCCTACCTCAACTCTACCTCTCTCACTACTGACCAAAAGGCCTTCGTTGATGACTTGTCGGACTTTTAAAACCCAAGTGAATTTTTGTTTTAGCAATTGTTAGGATTCTTTATCAAAGGAATTATTAGCATTCAATGCGTAAATGCTAAAAGGTACAGAACATCTTAAAGAATAATTGTAGAAATACATTCTTTAAAGAGATAAGACCAAAACATTCATCTAGAGAAGGAATATTTTGCCATTCCTTAATGACAACATTAAATAAATTGAGTAAATAAATTATATTCAATATTTGTAAAAGTTAGTTCTACGCCGTGGCGCCGTGGGCTAGAGAGTGGAGCTTTAGTTTCCAACTAGGGAATGCAATCTGGTTTGCTCCTAATGGGGTATGGATTATTTATTAGTCCCGTTAGGATATGGGATCGATGCCTCCTCATCATCGTAAAGGATGATGGCCTCCTGAGGCAACCTTTCGGCTGAGGGATAAATGGTGCTGATCATATATCTCCCCGTGTCTTTTACGTGACCGACCACCTCTACGTGGGCGTGAGACCGGCAGCCGGCTTAGCAGGAGAGGCTCAGGAGAGGATTTCAAATGCTTCAAATAATTCTCTTTAAAATGTTGATTATAAAAACAAAGAATTCTACTTTTCCTGAGATCGTAGCTAACGTCTGTGATACCTCATATAGATTGACACGATTTTACTGAAATAGAATAATTGTGAATCAGGAAAAGATAAACCGCAATATTCGTGATCAATAGTAAATATTGTCTTCTCAAAAATCTGTTGAAAGGTTCCTTACCCAATAAGTTATGCAATTGGTGAAAGTCTACATAAATTATTCAGTTATATAAATCTACTACAGCGTTAATATTTTTAATTGTATATAAGACGGTTCTTATAATGACTCTGTAGAATTAGAGCATTTGATCAAAATAAATGCAGTGAGCTATTTTATAGAGTGGAGTCTAATAGCCAGGCGTAGTAGCCTTTTAAGGGAAATTCAACTAATATAACACCAACTCCAGCACTTCATTCTGCTCATGGCACACTTTGTTCTATTATTTTTGATTTATTGACAGATATTGTCCACACAGCCAAAGGACAATAATAATAAAAAATATCTGATGTGTTGCACTCACATGACTTTTTCTACTCTTGTACTAACCAGTCTTACAAACTCGTATTCCTATATCTTCTTCATGTTAGTTGAGATAAACAGTGGTTAAAATTACCTTATTGGTTATTTCCTTGTAGGTGCAAGGGGAATATTAGAATACAGTAGGCTTTGAGCGATAGTCAACTCTTTTAAAGCTTTGAGATCCTGTTTTCTTTGCACGCTTAACATATAAACACATCTCATGTGTTGCACTCACATAACCTCTCTACTCTTGTAGTAACCATTCTTACAAGCTCATTCCTGTATGTTCTTCGTGTTAGTTGAGATAAACATTTATACAAATTATCTTATTGCTTATTTCCTTGTATGTACAAGGGGAATTTGGGAATACAGTAGGCTTTGTACGATAGTCAACTCTTTTAAATCTTTGAGATCCGGTTCTCTTTGCACGCTTAACATATAAAAAAATGCACAACGATGTTCTAACTCACGAAAGCTTTAAGTTTTCCGAAACTGACACTAATAACAAGGAATATTTCCGAAATGGTTCACTCTACAAAACACATTATCACAACATAAATTGTGTGTTTTAGCGAGATCTACATTTTTGGATGCTAAGATTTTGTCTATCCCTTGCGGTTTACGAGTTATTCAAAAGTCATCCAGAGTAATGCGGACTACATGAACTATAGCAGAAAATTCAGAATATACGTTTCATTTGTCATCCAAATATCTTAAACATATGACATTTTAATCAAAATCGTTAGAACCATTTTCAGGAAAATCAAAACATTCGATAAATTTTCCATGTAAAGAGTAGTTTAGAGTGGGGCTATTTTCTTCAAAATGTTTATGTTGCATCCTTGAAAGACATTAAACTTAAACACCAACTTTGGTTTTTAACCAACTTTTCGTTTTTGAGTTATGTTGTCCACAGACTGATAGACTGACACATACACACACACACACACACACACACACACACACACACACACACACACACACACACACACACACACAAACACACGCGCTCACGCACGGACCTTTTTCTAAAAACTATTACTTTGGATTCCGAGGGTCTCAAAACATATTTCCCGTGAAATCTCGACGTGGAATTTTTGGGTGGAATACAATACTTTCTTCTACTTACCAGTAGAGAAAGTAAAAAATGATCAACGATGTTCCATCTCACAAAAGTTGTTTTTCGAAACTGACACGAATAATGAATATCTCCAAAATGGTTCACTGTACAAACAAATTTATCGAGACATAAATTGTGTATTATAGCGAGTTTTACATTTTTTATATAGTAAGATTTTGTCTATCCCTTATTGTTTACGAGATAGTCATCCAGAGTAAACAGGACTACATAGGCTATAGCCAGAAAATTAAAAATATACAATTCATTTGTCTTCAAAATTTCATTTGTCATTTCATTTGTCCAACACGGCATTTTAATCAAAATCGTTAGAGCCGTTTTCAAGAAAATAAAAATTTTCGAAAAATTTTCCGTGTAAAGGGTAGTTTAGGGTGGGGCTATTTTCTTCAAAATCTTCGTGTCGTATCTTTAAAAGACATAAAACTGAAATACCAACTTTGGTTTTTAACCGACTTTTCGTTTTTGAGTTATGCTGTCCAAAGGCTGATAGACCGATACACACACACGCGCGCGCGCGCGCACACACACACACACACACACACACACACAGACACACACACACACACAAGTGCGCGTACGCGCTCACACACATTGACCATTTTCTAAAAATGCTTTTTTGTATTCAGGGGACCTCAAAAGTATATTCCCATGAAACCTCGACATAGAATTTTTGGGTGGAATGCAATACTTCCTTCTACTTACTAGTAGAGAGAGTAAAAAATACAATTACAGCTTTGTTAAGAACTACCTTCAAGCAATAATGATCTAAATTTGATATTAAAATACTGATGTAAAACTGATTTAAAAACAATCATCTTAATTTATACATAAATGGTAAGACCCTCAGATAAAGCAGATGGTCAAAGTCCCTCTGGTATTAGTCGTGAAGGTCAGGTGTGCATATTGACCGGTTCCAGAGTGGACACGCTCTCTTTCCCTTATTTTTTATGCTTATATTGATATAAGAACATCTTAGAAGGACGTTTATAAGAATAATTATTTTATTGCTGATACAATACACTTGTATATTAATAATTAATATATTAGTATATATTCATAATATATAATAGTCTAGTATTTTTATTTGAACAAAGCAAAGGTAGTGTTAGCTAGATAAACAGGCAGACGAAAGTCGTACGATACTATGAAATAGTAGTACCGTATCAACTACGCCAGGAAATTCTACCTTAGTTGAAAGCGTAGATGTGAGTTTCTGACTTCTTCGAAGGCTTTCTGGTCTTTATAGATGATGTCGAATTTCTTTGAATATTTTGCAGTGATAGAAGGAACCTGGGCTTTAATCCACTCTCACCCCTGTTTTGTTCTTCATTTGCCTAACGCCCAAGGAGCTTCGATTCTCTCAGCACTGTGTCACCGCAAAGTTCAATCTCCCGCAACATACAGTGATGAAAAGGACAGTAGAATTGACACCGAGGGTCACAAATTTAATTGTCTGTTTTGTATACCACGTCGCATTTTCTAAATGTCATATATCGGGTACGGCTTGTTTACTTCCAGATCTGCAGTTCTAAGCAGTACATTGTAAGCACCCGAACCGAGTCCACTAATTCGCTGGCAAACTGTGACTGTAAAGCCAGTGATTGTTGTATACATTGGCAGGGCCAAACGTAGCGATCGGATGTATTAAAGTAACTCACTTTTCAAAGGTGAAAACTAATTAAAAACTATCCATGGGTTGAGAGCGATATTTTTCCACTTCATATGCTTGTTGTTGCATTAGTTTGTCAATTTTCCCATAGAACGAGGGCATTATATTATAGCGGCAAGCCAGAAATTTTCGCGGATTATTAGTTGATGTTATCAATGTGAAACGCTATTTGTATTGTAAGCAATGGCTGATACAAGCAAATATATGATTGAGGAAAGTCTCATTGTTAGTGTTTGGGTTCATGAGAAAGAACGAACTGCCAAAAGGTACGAAGAAATCAGTGAAAACTTCTTTCTTCGTTTCAATAAAGCAGCTCCCAGTGAAGCCAATCAACGAAAACTGGAAAAGAAAACTTTCTCAACAGGCTCTGTATTGGAAGCAAAACGCAGCCGAAGACATAAAAAATACTGCAGTGATGATGTTAATAATCATCTGTCCGAATCATTGGAACGTTCGCCGAAGAAATCAACAAGGAAACGATCGCAGGAAATGCAGATCCCAAGAACCTCGTTGCGCCATTGGATGAAAAATGAGGGTTATCGTCCATACAAACCCACCACCATAAATGAATTAAGTGTCAGGGATATGGAAACACGACATGCTTTTCCCACCTTAGCGGTTCGTCGTAACGTCTTGATGATTGACGAATGTGATGTGTATCTCAGCTCTGGTTCGCGTAACATTTATTTGTGTGGACCAAGCATATCTTCTTTGAAGAAAAAAGTCATGATATGGGTCGGTGTTACCAGTGAAATTATTGTCGGGGTATGTTTCTTTGAAACCTGTGTGACTGGAGAAGCGTACCTCGAAATGTTGTCTCGATGGCTGGTTCCGAAACTTGACAGAGTTGATGTTCTTAACACCGTTGTTCTTCAAGAAGATGGAGCCCAGGGCATTTCTGGGCTGTAGTTCGAGAATGGTTAAGTATCAGCTTTCCTATATGGATTGGAGGGGATGGACCTCTCATTTGGCCTCCAACGTGCGAAAATTGGCTGTAGTCCTACTTAAAAGAAAATGTTGGAAAGATTGGGATGGCTTCCGTTGAACACCTGAAGTGAGAGATTATCCGCATCTTCAGAACGATCACTCTCGTAATGCTCAGGCGGGCAAGCAGACGGACATGGTGGCGCATTTAATTGTGCGCTGAAAATAATGGTAAACACACCGAAATATTAGATGTTTAAAAATTACACTGACTGGCCCAGTTAAGTTTATCTTTTCATATTTCCATTCCTTATTAGTGCAGCAATCAATAAATAACGTTTTACGTCACTTGCGAAAGTTTATTATTGCTACACAAATTTAGAAAATATCCGATCCGAGACTTTTGGCCCACTCCGTACATATAATGATATCACGTGATGGAATATTTGTTAATCTTCTTCCTACTATATGGACAGGTCTAAAAAGTGTGTTTTAATGAGCTGCACAAGATAGTTATGCATGAGAAATCTGTTTTTGTGATAAACCTTAGGCGCTTCAGAGGATGTATTCTTGGTGCAACTCACCCTGTCTGGTTCTTCCCACTTTCATTTAAGAATTTGAAACAGACTACTATTTATAGTTGATTAAATTATAAAGCTCGAGTGTCTTTCTATAATCTCTAGGGCGTCTCCTCTATGCAGAGGTTACCCTCATTCGCCCTGCCGCAGAGTCCTCCAGCCGCAGCCTAGGCCACGTAGGAGTGCAGGTTAGGGGTCAGCACACCGGTTCCCCGACGAGCACTTGAACTTTTAGGGACGCTAACTTTCTATCAGGATAACTCCTCAATTGGCCCCTCAGGGACCTAACGAGGCTGAGGCACCAGACCTTCCAGCGGGAGGAAAAATTACATTACATTACATTACGTGACGTTACCTGAGGTTACGTTACATTGTATTGTATTGTACTGTACCGTACCGCAGCGCAAGATGCGTTATTCAAGTATTCGTGCACCAGTAAACAGCATATAATCCAAGCATTTTTTTACCCTAAGAGTGTTTTGGGTACTCTACGTCTGCGGTGGTTCTCATTTATCACCACTTAGTTTTGGCTGAAATATATTCATACCTTGTTACAGTGAACAAATATTTTTGAATATGAAAGAAAACTGAAACGTGAAACGCAAAGAAAAATAAATGTCTCTTCCTTGATATATCGTCATAATTGTCTTGCATTAATTATGCCGACATATTTCCCAACTTTGCGAAGAAGTATTGGGTCTTCAAATTTGAAAATCCATTTAAAAAATTAATTTTGCCGTGTTTATCCTCAATACGTTGTCATTGGTGATTTGAAGATTTAAAAAATTCCTTTTAAATGATGTAGTGCATGTGAGACACACATAATAACCACAATAAGGTAGATTAGAGATTTTTAGTGGAACCAGGTTAATGAATATCCTTGAGTGATATACCGGAGCAATTGCATTGGAAAATGTTCCTTGCCCTAGTTACTTCCTAACGAAAACTGCTGCCTTCAAAAACACAACTGCTGCTAATGAAGAGCAATCAACCAAAGAAACTTCAATACGAGCTTATTCCTAAATTTCCAAAGCGTTCTACTTCGTAAATGTTTGCTGGAAACTAATAACTGTTACGACGTTTCTGAAAGAGAGTAAAATACGAGCTACAGAAATGTAAGAGTAATCCCAGGAAGAGTAACAAGAGTTACTAAATGGAGGCCTAACCAATACCAAGATAATTGTTATCTGATGTTCATGGAATATTAAAATGAGAAAAGTCGTAACAAAGTAGGTGTATCGGAAGGTGTAGTTACAAAGTAAATAGATTTAAAGTTAAGATTTTCATTTACGTTTAAAGTACTTATCGCGCTGTTATTAATATGTATAAAATAGATTTGCTGGACATTTGAGTTATTAGAAACATAAAGATAAAATGCATGAAAGCAACAAATCTAGAGGTTTATAACAGAATACTAGATTTTGAAATTCCGTATTTGTATTTTTAACACTATCTTGTAGATATGTACTTTGCAAATTCTACACATGTTGCAGTGTAAGGTATTCAGCTCATTATCCCATTTATTATTAATTCATATCACAATGACCAAGGGGGATGCTACAGGAGCATCATCCGAAGTTTCCATGAAGAGATTTCGAATTCATTACATCTGCTTGATTGATTTTCCCAGTCCATCATAAGGAATGCCAGATACGATTTCCAAAGTTTTGTGCCCTTCCTGTTGTTTCACACTTTCATACGTATGCGACAGTTGCAAAAATCATCCACAACTTGACCATGGGAAGTGTTAGGAACATGTCACCTGTTTCGCGGTAAATCACTCCTGTTACAGAGCCTCTGTGGAGCTCCTACCATTCATTCTCCCTCCTAGATTACTAAATGCATGACAGAGGGGAAAGCACTCCTCTGTTTACAACCTTCTGTCACATTCACATAATTTACGTTATAGCGATGTCAAACCGTCATTTTTAGAAGTAGTAACTAAGTCTGTTATGCCGTTCAAATCTATTAATTGAAAAATAAATTGACTGAAATAGATAATTACTCAGGTGAGCATTTTACCTGAAGATTGTTAGTGTATATAAATAGGCGTCTTTCAGAGTGCAACGAAGTGAAAGTATACTTTATAAATAAAATAAACTAGACTTTGTGTTTGTGTAGATTGAAATAAATAGGCAATCATAAATCAAGATATCAAAACTGTTACTTAAGCTTATATCTGTTTACCTGACCTTTTATCCGTAATATTGATACTAGCTGGAGGCTCGAAGGGCAGGCATGAAAGCCCTCAGACAAATACAAGTCTAAATCCTGATTGTTTTATTTATCCATCGGTTCTTATTGTTTAGAGTTTAGAGCATGGACGTGTGCTGTATGTCCCGTAAATAGAAATTCTGAAGAAATTTAGAAAAGCTGGTTATATCTTGGTTCAAATTATCTAATATTTCTTATTCAGAGTTTGATTCCAACTAAAGAGATAGATTTCAATGATAGGATATAGCAATCCACTTAAGTACCTTACTACCACTCTCACCTATATCCTGCTGTGGCTATCTTGTACTTACAATTAAATGTATAATGAAACATTTAATATGAAGTACGTACATATATTCAGCAAAAAATACATTATATATTATATAAACCGTGGTCTACAACAATGTCTTCTGAATCTAAAACATCAGTCACTTTTAACTACTTTTCTCTCCTGTTTCATGCTTATACCTACAGATCTTGCAATTGTTTATACATTTTAAATAAACTGAAATAACCACACATTAGTTACGTAGACTCTCTTATTGCTCAATTACTTATACGCTCAATAGATTTGCAATGGAATCCGTTTTGGTTCTGGATAAATAACTAACCACGAAAGGCTACACTGAAGTCAAATGTATTTCTGAAGGTTTAGTTTGTATGCTTACTCTGTCAATAATAACTTTACTGTTTTGCATGAAACTTGGTGCATAATGAACTTAGATACTTATACTATAGGTTATGTGGGCTTTGAATTTCTTCCTCCAAGAGGTAGATACGCAATTAAGAATTTTATATATCTGCCCTATTATTGAGTTTTACTACCAGTATGTAAAACTGATAGCTGATTTGGGTTCACTTCTACAGACACAAAAAGGGCTTTCCTTTAAGCCCTTTTTCTCAGTTCTTTGGATTAATATAAATATATGTGCAGTTCCCGCATATCATTTCTACTTTCATTTAATTTTTTTATTCATTGTCTTATATGGTCTGTTTGGTTATATACTTTAAATTTAAAATATTGAAAGAGAAAAAGAAAGAACACAGGGAACTGGCATACATTTGATCTAACAAAACTGTCATGTGATGTGCAATTAAGCTGTAATTTTTTATTTTAATATTTTTCTTTCCGCGTTAACCTTGGTTGGTATTAAAACAAGTACTTAATCATCTACTGCCTTCGATTTTTATAGAATCCCAAAGAACGAATGTTTTTATTACTTTTCGGGAAAATATTCCATCCGATATAATGCAAAAGAGATAAATGTTTATGTAAAGAAGCTTAGAGAACTAGAAAAAGAAAAAGTACATCTTCCGGTACAGGGATGGCGTGTCCATTACTACAGGTACTGGTTTATTGATAAATTGATATGATCCGGGTTAATGGGGAACGTTACCTTATATAGAGTAATTGCGCTTGGCATGTTTCTTTTGTTTTCCTAATGATATGATGTGGATAAAAGATAACGGTACTTTCGTGCGAAAAAAAGGCAAACAATAGACTAACAGACTATCACAAAGGAAAATCTTCACGTGATGCCTTACTGCAAATAAACCCAACTGTTGTAGTGATAATGCAATGATGTCATTTTGGGAATGAGCTTATGTTGTAGAATGTTCTCACAAACCTTAAACTTTAAAGGTAAACGAGAAATGAAATGTTATGGTGTATGGTCAACTTGAAACAGACTTTTACTATTTTTAAAGCTAAAGAAGAAGAACCGAGCCATACAAAATTATAAAGATTTACTTCCTATATGTATGGTGCTTAATGAGCACATAAATTCAAGGGCAAGGGCAACTAATTTTAGCCTGCTATAAACAAAATGTCAGAGTTATGCTAGACTACTGTATAGGTTACAAAGAATTGCCACTTAAACATTGGAAAAGTGAGGAAGTATTGATGATATAGTTCATTATATTAGCTAAATTTTAGGATAATTTCCTAAATAGAGTAGAGCAGCTGTTATTGTTGACCAAACACACAATTTATTATTTATAGTGGTAAAAAAAGCTAGATAATATTGGAGGATGGTATGAGATTATTTCCAAATAAGCCATAGAGCAACTACAGAGGATACTCTTATCGCCCGGCCACTGCATTCTCCCAGCCGCAGACAAGGCCATGGAGGGGTGCAGGATAGGGATGGCGGGGGTCAACGCGCCGACTCCCCCGACCGTAAGGTGAACAGTCTCCACCCCGCTACAGAGGATTAAACCCGGTCCCCCGCGCCAGTGGCAGTACAATGAT
Source organism: Tenodera sinensis (assembly GCA_030765045.1). NCBI lineage: Eukaryota > Metazoa > Arthropoda > Insecta > Mantodea > Mantidae > Tenodera > Tenodera sinensis. Next base: position 86,046,096 of record CM060966.1, read on the forward strand.
AGCGCTAAGTAGGCGTCAAGAGACTATTTCTTTGAAAGAAATAATTACAAGTTACATAACTGAATGGAGACAGATAAAGAAAGAATAAAGCAATGCAACGTCGAAGATTAAAATAATAGTACGTGTACTGAAGCAGCACTCTCCGCCTCTCAAGGATGTTTTCTCTCTTTTGGAGCAGCTTTCTGCTCCCCAATGAAGTATTTTTGGCGCCAGTGGACCTTAAATTCACAATATCTCTGCTCTTTGTTGTGCCTGGCTTCACTCGAGCAATGAGATTCCTTACTCAGGGCATGCGTGAGTGTTTATTGGTTAAATGACGACACGGACTCGTTACTTACAATATTTAATGAATCCTTAAATTCACAGCCTCTGAGAAGTTGCCAACCGATGTAATACATTAAAACTGAATACTACTTGTAGAACTTGTAATTATAACCAGAAGTACAATTCTCCATGTTGCGGGCAAAAAATCCACACCTTGAGTGCCTTCCTTCTCACCCCTGGTACAGAGGCATCGACGGTATCTGGGTCACATCCCTGGTTACAGTGTTTATTAACACCGAGTGGGATGGCTTAGGCTATAGGGTCTGTGATCCGCTTTCGGGAGGTCGCGGTTTTGATGCTCGCGGCCAGCTTCCGGACATTTAGTTTTTTTCGGGTCACTCAGTCGAATGCCAGGAAGGATAATCATTCCCTTTCATTTCATTCATTACATTCTCTATCTCTATCCGGTCTCTCCAGGTTGTATCAGCGTGATCGCCAGCAGGGTGTGCTGCTGATGTGCGCTCTGGAAATACGGTGACCGGCTGATGGGAGGCGCTGCGAGGACTGATTGGTTGGGGGTAAGCTCTCTGAGGCGTCTTGAAACTGTCGGACTGAAGAACTGCCTGCACCTATTAGGGACCCACCATAATAATGCTGCCTGTGATGCATAATGACCGACAGTAGGGTATTTTCTTATAATCCTTCCTCCCAGGGTCTGAGGCACAATAAGCCATTGGCTGACGTGTCGGAATCCCCACCAACACAAGACAAGGTAGACAACTCTACCTGCTGTTTGTAATTGACTTTAAAATTGCTCAGTAAGCTAATACCAGTGAAAATAAATTAACTACATACTTAGATAATTATAGTTGCTCTCTAGGTCAGTATATAAGATTTAAAGGCGTACTTTCATATTATCAATTTGTCATTTATGATCGCTTTTATACACTTTAGTTTTCATTCCTATTTCAATCATCACGTAGTTTTGTTTAAAAAGCTATTGTGTTACTATACATATTTAAACTCTCTCATGTATTCAACATTATGTTCAAATAAATGCATTTTATATAAAATTATTGTGGTGATGTGAAAATTCCACAGCTTATAAAGGGGCACCAGCTGGGGAAATTTGGAAACCATTAGAACAGCATGAGCAGTAAATTATGAGTTACAGAATTACAAGCATATAGAATACTTGTTTTGTCAATGCTGTATGTTACGCACCTCTCTAGTTTTATTATTACTCTATTATAATATGATGCATGTCAGTTGCCGGTGTGATAAATATGGTCCAAGTATTCCAGAAGGGATGGACATGAAGATAGACATGAAGATCGAGAGTGGTTTACACTTCGTGGTCACACATGCAAAGATGGACAGACCATTACATGGACAAAGGAGATCTGGAGCACTCTAGCAAGGAACAGTATGAGGGCAATAAAATTGTAAAAAATTTCTCTCCAACGGAAGGGAAAAATTACTTTCACCTTAGAGGAAAACAAAGGGAAGAGTGTGCATAAATTGTTTCCGGTAATTAACACACTAGTGTTTGGAGCAAAAGATAAATGTAGCTTTAGTATTCCTGGAGGGGACTCTGGTGGATGAAGTGCTTTTCTTTATCATACAGTGCTTTCATGCTGATGCAAGTGTTCGATTGTTTATGGTACTTTTTGTGTGTGCCAGTGATTACCTTGCAAGTGCTTCGGTATTGGTTTGGATAGCTATAACCAAAAAGTGTATAATCAGTCTAAATATAATCTACATAAGGTAACTAGTTAGGTTAACGTAAAGCAAGTGTTTCACAAAGAGTAACGTTTTATTATATTAAGTTAATAAATACTCTTTGAAACAATCCTTTTCAGTAATCACATAATTGACAAACATTTTAACAAATAAACAAATTTTACTGAACACTGTATTTTTAACAGTGATAAAGATGACTGCCTGCATAGGTAGGTAAGTTCACAATAGGTAACTTATTTAGTAGTAGTGGTAGGTTAAGTTTGCAACACTATAGTATTATATGGCCCAACAGAGCACAATCCTCGTCTTCGAAACTTGGACCTTCACAATATCTACAACGCATGTAAAGAACTGCAGTTATTACTGTGTTTGGCATTTGATAGATAAGGTGTTAAACAAAAAGAACTCTGTCTATGATGCATATCAACTGGTAATGTCGACCCAATTTTTGTGTTTGAGGATGTTCCAGCTCTTCATTTTGGAGCACAAATTTCTTAATTTTGTTGAAAGGGACACTATAGAATTTTGCTGCTTTGTACACTGCCGGACTTGGGGATTTCGCTTTCTTAGATGCACTCAAAACAGCTCAAGTTTCATAATTTCTGTACACTTTTTCAATTTCTTTTTTGGTAGTCTTTGTCTATTTAGGAGCTATGTTGACCAAAATTCTGAAAAAGTAATAAAACTGAAATTAAATGTCAAATTTATAACTCGAAATTTATTACTTAACAAATGAATATTATTTACGCATAATGGGTATAAACAGGAACATGACATAGCATTGAAATTTGGCAATAATATAAAATTAATATTTTTATGGTTATATATGTAGAAAACTTAGCTCTGTGATATGTCTAACAACTGTTGTGTAGAGAACACGTGAAACCGATGTAAGAACAACATGAACAGCTGAGGAAATTAGTGGTCTGAAATATAGACAGATTTTCGTAACAAAATGGACTGGTTTCTTTAGGTTCTTCCGCGTCACAAAAGAAGTCCAGCCATACGTTTATGTGTTTATGTATATTTAGTCGGTGTAAATAAAACGTGCGTAACTTGTTTCAAATGCTTGGAACTAAATTTAAAGCTAAATAAGCTTGCAACACCTTCCTTTTCATCAGCAAACTCGATCACTAAATGGGACAATCTTTATTTTGCGCATTCCAATGACCAGGGGTCTGGAATCCGAACCAGTTTGCAGGCAAGATGTCAATGTACCTGCTAAGAAGCCTGTGAAACCTTTGAGTAGTAGGGAACTTTGCAGCACGTACTAAAAGATATACTGCGAAATTACTTTATTTTAACACAGAATGTTTTTCATGGGTTTTAGGAAGTAATGTATGCAGCTGCAGAAACCTTTGGACGTAGACACTGCAACAAGAACTTGTTAGATTTATCAAAAGTTTGCTTATTTACTTCCTCTACTGGTAAGTAGAGGAAGAATTGCATTCCATCCAAAAATTCGATGTCGAGATTTCACCGGAAATACTCGTATATGTTTAGAACCCCCTGAATAAAAAAAGCATTTTTAGAAAAAGGTCCGTGTGTGTGTGTGTGTGTGTGTGTGTGTGTGTGTGTGTGTGTGTGTGTGTGTGTGTGTGTATGTGTCTGTGTATCAGTCTGTGGACAGCACAACTCAAAAACGAATATTTTGAAGAAAATAGCACCACCCTAAACTACCCTTTACATGGAAAAGTTTTTGAAAATTTTGATTTTCTTGTAAATGGCTCTAACGAAATTGATTAAAATGTCATGTTTGAGATATTTTTATGACAAATGAAATGTGTATCTTGAATTTTCCAGCTATAGCTTATGTAGTCTTGTTTACTTTGGATGACTTCTGAATAACTCGTAAACCATAAGAGATAGAACAAATTTAGATCTCGCTAAAACATAGAATTTATGTCTAAATAATTTTTTGTAGAGTGAAGCATTTCGGAGATATTGCTTGTTATTTGTGTCACTTTTGAAGGCTTAAAACTTTGGTGAAATGGAACATCGTTGTTCATTTCTTTATATTATGTTAAACCTGTAAAGAGAACGGGATCTCAAAGCTTTAAAACATTTGACTATTGCTTAAAGCAATATTCTAATATTCCCGTTGCACCTACAAGGAAATAAACAATAAGATAATTTGTACAAATGTTTATCCCAACTAACACGAGGGAGGTATAGGAATAGGAGTTTGTAAGAATGGTTAGTACGAGAGTAGAGAAAGTCATGTGAGTGCAAAAATATAAAATGTAAAAATGTTAGGGGATTCATTCATGAATTATTGCAGATCATAGCAATGTGTATAGTTGTCATAAATTTCGTAAGAAAAGTCTGTTAATGCATCATTATTGCCTGTCACATCTATGAATCTTTGAACAATTGTGTAAAACAAAAGCTTGTCATTGTTGATACAAAATTCTGTAGTGGAAGACAGTTGTCACTCCCGCTAAGCTTTGCCAAACGGGGCTCAGTAAATATAAATTTACGTATTCTGATTTTCCATCTAGAAGTAATGAATTTCATTCTATTAGGTCAATGGATTATGGAAAATAAATTTTCTTCTTCTTAATTTGTCGTTTCGATAGCTTTTTATTGCTTACTTACCAGGAGGTGACAAATTAGCCTTCATTAGTTTTACAAACATTATCAAGTTATTGCTCTGTTCCGGTGATGAATAAAATTGGTTTCAGATCTCCTTAGTCCTAAAAGTCCGGTAGGTTTGTTTTCATTTAAAAAAAAATAATCCGTTATTGTCATTAAACATAACCTAAGGTCCTTCCTACCGCAGCAGTAAACCTTTCCCAAACGAAGCGCCCATTAAAGGCCTAATTTATTGCTGTCAGTTCTTTAATATGGCCCTGTTGTTTTCATTTAAACAAACCCTAGTTGCCATTTCTACACTAAGCATTCAATTTTAACATTTGGAGTATAAATATTCGTTTCTGTGCATGTTGATAACTAATTAATATTGGCCAAAAAAGTAACTATATACGTAAATCGTGGACAATTCTTAACATGTAGGCAAAAGTATCTTCTTTTTAATGTTTAATTCAAGAAGGAAAACTTAATATGGGAATTAAATCCTTTATACATAATACATTTTATGTATTGCAGTACACAGAATGCAATGGTTTCCTGATTTCTGAATTTTCGTTACTAAAAGATAGAAAAATGACCTAAAAACTGATAGTATTTATTAAATTCTGCTGTAAATACTAAAACTGTTTACATAAAAGCATTTCTAAAGAACCAAATTTATCTAGCTTAAAAATGAAAAAGCGACATTTTGATAATTATTGTACAGTTTTCATTAATTGCAAGTATTAAATTGAACAAAACTTTTGTGCACACATTTACATTTTTTAATGTGTTTAGTGAAGTAAACAAGACGGAGAATGGCGATGGGAAGGAAAAGCTTCTTCGCTTCGTTGTTGGTGTTCAGCCTTCTGGGAATCTGCGGAAATGTTGCCACACGCTCTGACAGAAAGGAAGCCCATCCCCAGGAGAATGATCTTAATGGAGATGACTTCCAACAATGTGTATCTCATGAAAGTCGCAGCAGTCCAGGTAATACAATGGTAGCAACAGTGCTTCCATGTGTGGGCAAGAGTGCATTGTTGAGGCTTATGGACGCTGAAGAACAGGAACGGGTGACACTGGTGGAAGGCGTCGTTCTGGAGCGCAGAGTGGATGATGGCAAACTCGCGAGGGCTTTGTATGAACAAACCATTGATCCTCGCGACTTGCAGAGCATGTTAGAGGCAGCATCGACTTTCATGGAGAGACGGTCCCTGCGCTGGGATATGAGTTCTATTCATCCAGGACTGATGCTGCAGGTGGGGCCAACCCTTAATGGCGCTGGAGTACTTGAATTTGTCTTGGATCCTCAACAGCAGAGCCCTTTCGTTGATAGAACCGTCAGCACTGGTTAGTATAACAATATGTGGTATTTCTTTCAAATATTCCAGCGGTTTCCCTCACATGCACCTATGTGCATTTTACAACAAAACAAACCGTATATTGTTTTTGGAATCAGAAAGACAATACGCTATATTTTCTAAATTATATGAATAGGCAAGAAGGAAGGCTATAAGAATTAGGCTGAGGTTAGCAACAGTGATCCAAGCGTCAAAGTCACAAACTGAGATATTCGTCTTTTGGTATACCTTCTCCTTATTAAAGCTGCGTGATAGCTTTCTTTAAAACTGCAGTTAGATGGTAGCACATTGGAGCTATTGCTGGGATCTTTTTTGTTAAACTAGAATAGCCTTGTCCGGAACCAGTGAAGTGAAAAGCGCACTTTTTCCGTTTTGGGTCGTAGATCACTGTTGTTAATCGCAGCTCAATTGAAGCTCACATTTACTTCGCTGTGTTCTGATTTTTCAAGTCTGTACTTTGTCTATTTACCTTTTATTTATCAATTATATTTATATGCTGAACCTAAATGTGTAGCATGATGTTATGTACCTATGAGCCTTAACACCCACATACGCAGGACAGAAACGGACGATCATTCAGCCGACATAGGGAATATGGTGTGGTCAGTGGCATGCTTCCTCCTGCCGAAAATCGGTTAAATGATCCACAAATCATTGCCCATCGTAGATCCTCAAATGCGTTGCGATTCTCGGTAGGCATGGTCTTATATATGGGACGAAAAATCTGGGCTCGAATCCGGTTTTAATTTTTATTGCTTAACCTTGTTTTAGCACCGTTTATTTAATCGGTGAAAATTCCAATCCTACATTAACTTCCAAATACGTTGCACATAACTTATGTTCACGCTATGAATATTCTAATTTTTCTCATATTAAGTTGGACTCACTTTTCTCCTTTACCATCTTTTAGTATTGTCTATTTGTTTGGTGAAAATTGCTATCCTACATTAACTTCAAAAAATTGATCATAATTAATTATTTGGACACTATGAATATTCTGCTGTTGCTCATACTGAATTTCATTCAATTCATTCTTTAGTTTATTTATCATTTTTTACGTATTTCTTTTTTCGTTGTTTTTCTGATTATTTACTCCTTTTTTTTTTCTGTCACGTACACACACATTTAGATGAACACAAGCATCCCTGTCAAGTAGGAACTCAAAACCTCAATCCCCGTGCCATAAAATACTAAGGTCCTACTCTAGCGAACACAGTCATGAATAACGGTATCCCGTAACCCCGTGACACAACAATCATCCGTGCCATGGCCTACCGCCGACCGCTGCATACCCCACCTCTGCCCACCAAAGGCGTCACGAGTGGAGAGCAGTAGTTTCTTTTGAACCAAATAGCTCAATTGGCCCCTCAGGTGCCTAACGAGGCTGAGTGCATCCCGTGCCAGAACCCCAGCAGTAGAAAAATCCCCAAGCCGATACCAGGGATTGAAGCCGGGTGCTTAATCATGGATGTCGTAGTATAAATAACGTACACAAACAGCTAGGTCTCCATACTTAAACTCTCTTTATTTTTTACAAAAACAAAGCAAGAACAAAAACGCATCTGGTGGCGTTAACAACAACTATTAGGTTATAATCACTTACGGTAGATGTCCTCAGCTACTCTGTGTCCTCAACATCCTCCCCACCCTGGTCGATTTCCAGTGGAATCACCAGTTGTACCGGTCGACTGATCCTCGTACCATCGGGTAGATGGCCTCACTCGGCCATCTCTCCCTTGTACTTCGTCGACTCGGGCTCTCTTCCACATGTGTCTGGGCAGGACGTCTTCTTGCAGGAGGGCGACGTCTCCAACTCGCAGTTTCGGATGTTTGCCGGCTGGACACTTAACCTCGTGGTAACTCCGCAGTTGCAGGAGGTATTCCTTTTTCCACCTTCGCCAGAAGTCTTCGGAGATTTTCATCTTCTTTCGGAATTCCTTCGTAAAATCTTTTCTTCCGTCAGGCTCAGGTCCGTTCGGAATTGTCGTGAGTTTCTCTCCGTTGAGGAAATGGGAAGGTGTAAGAGCTTCAAGGTTGCTCCCGTCTTGTACAATGGGACGTGAATTTAGGGTGGCTTCGATGCTGATCAGAACAGTGTTGAGTCCCTCTTCATCGACCTGTGATCGACCAAGTACCTTTCTGAGACAGCGTTTGGTGGAACCGATCATCCTTTCCCACCATCCTCCCCACCAAGCCGCCCGTGGATCTATGAACTTCCAGGTCACGTTGTGATGCGCTAGATATTCATGCGTCTTCGGATCGGTGAGAACTTTTGATAGTTGAAGCTCTCTATTTGCTGCTTGAAAAGTTTGAGCGTTGTCAGAGTATATGATTCGTGGTACTCCTCGGCGTCCCACAAATCGCTGGAATGCCATTAAAAATTTGTCAGTAGATAGGTCCGTAGCCAGTTCTAAGTGTATAGCTCGTACCGTTGCACATGTAAACAGAACGATGTAAGCTTTCTTCATCTCGTTCCCCGATTTGATATAGAGTGGGCCGGCAAAGTCGATGCCAGTCACGGCAAATGGTCGAGTAGAACGAACACGATCCAATGGCAATGGGGCTTCTATCTCTTCACACCTCTTCTTGTGGGATATTTTGCATGGTAGACATTCATGCAAGACCTTTTTGATCACCTGTCGAGCTCGCAAAATCCAAAATTCCGAGCGAAGCTCTTCTAGTATTACACGGACACCCATGTGATGAAGCCTGATGTGAGTCTGTCTGATAAGAAGGTATGTGAATGCATGTGATCCGTCTAAAAGCACTGGATGTCTTTCATCATTTGTCAGATCTGCGAATTGTAGACGTCCCCCAAGGCGAATAATATCATCACGCAGGAAGGGATTAAATCGAAAAATCTTGGAAGATTTCGGCAGTGGTTTACTTTTCTTCAAGGATGCTAGTTCAGTACCGAAGCATTCCCGTTGCACCTGACGTATCCAATACATCCTTGCTGTCTCTATTTCTTCTGCAGATAAATAGTTGACACATCCCTTTCTTTTCTCTTTTATGCATCTTACAAAGCGAAGAATCCACGCGGTGACATGTAATATTTTCCAGTATGAACTGTAGCGTGACGCTCTGAACAGTGTTTCTGGGGCTGTAACAACAAGGACTTGAGAGATCTTCTTTTCTTCTGGTAGAGCCGTGTCCGGCACAGTGATATCACGAGGCCACGAGTTAGGATGTTGGACAAGCCAAGAAGGCCCCTTCCACCATGAATCCTTCAAAGACAGCTCTTTTGCTTGTAGTCCTCTTGAGAGGTAGTCTGCAGGATTCTCGATGCCGGGACAGTGTCTCCATTGCCTAGACAAAGTATACGTATGAATTTCGGTCACACGGTTGCAAACGAAGGTTTTCCATCGATTTGGATTGTTGCGAATCCAGCCCAAAGTGACGGCCGAGTCGCTCCATAAGGTGGCACAAGAGGAGTCAATTCCAGTTTCCTTGCAGAAGTAGCGAAGAAGACGTGATCCAACCAAGGCTGCAAGTAATTCCAGTCTGGGAAGTGTTACTCTCTTCACAGGTGATAACCTATTTTTGCTGAAGACAAGTTTGACATTGCAAGTGTTGTCAGTGGTTGACCGAACGTATAGTACAGCGCCATATGCTCTTTCTGAAGCATCACAAAACACATGGACAGACAGATTATCGCTTAATGTGGATACACCAATCCATCTTGGAACCTGAATAGAAGACAAGTACGACAGATTTGAATTCCAGGCTTGCCATCTCTGGCCAAGATCAACTGGTAAGATACTATCCCATTTTAATCCCTTACACCAGGTGTCCTGAAAGAGAATCTTGCCGATGATCAGTACTGGTGAAAACAAACCAAGCGGGTCATAAAATCTGGCTGTAACACGTAGAAGCAGGCGTTTAGTTGCTGGTTTGTCTATTAGTTCGTGAGTAATGTCCTCTGGAGTGGCAAAGAGTAAGTCCGACTGTGCATTCCAGTTAACACTGAGAACCCGTGTTTCTGATTTCACCTCTTGACCTTCTGCTCTCCATATTTCTCTGAGTGGTAGGGAATTCGTAAACCATTTCGACAATGGGAGTTTGATGTGTCGAAGTAGAGCTATAAGTTCATAATAAACGGTAACTGCTAAGTTATCATTATCTATGCTGGCTGCAAAATCGTCCATAAAGGTACAGCTGTCTAGAAGTTGTGCTGCAGTTGGGTACTTTTCATGATACATGGCTGCAAGTTCTCGCAAGGTTGCCGAAAGGAGGAACGGGCTACTGGTAAGTCCAAACGGCAATCGTCTGAAGCGATACGGTACAATGTCCGTGCTCGCCTGCGTAATTCCATCAACATGAGGTTCCACTCGGTACCATAGAAATCTTGTTAGATCCCTATCGTTCTCATGTAGAGTTAGCTGTAAGAATGCTTGACTGCCATCGCAGACAAGGGCAGTTGGATACACTCTGAATCTGAGTAACGTCGCTACGATTTCGGGTAGGAGATTAGGTCCCATTTCTAGTGCGTCGTTCAACGCCGGTTGGCCTCCCTCATGAGAAGAGGCATCGAACACGATCCTCCATTTAGTGCCATCTTTCTTTTGCTTCTTGACTGCGTGATGTGGTAGATAGAAGACGTTTCCGGGAGTCTCGTTCGTTGGAGCTATTTCGACTTGTTCCTTTACGATGTAGTCCAACATGTGTGCGTGGTACATTGCCTTGAAAACCGAATCGTGTTGCATTCGGTGCTCGAGAGTTTGGAATCTTCTCTCAGCTATTGGCAGGTTATTTGACAAAATTACGCCCTTTTTACGTGGAAGTGATACAACTCTTCTACCGTCTTGGATACAGTATGTTTTGTGGAATTCATGTAGGATAGTTGCATCTTTCCCGGACATTTGTCTGCCATGTGTCTCTCGAATACCAATTGTTTCCAGATCCCAGAACTGTCTCATGGATTCATCGGATATTTCGCAGTCAGTGGTTGAGATGTGGTAGGTCGTAACGTGATTAACTGAAGCTCCGGACCGGTTACCTGTCAGAGCCCAGCCGAAGACTGTAGGAAGCAGTACAAGTGAAGGCGTTATTGGCATTGGCTGTTCCATTTTTACTATCTTCCAGTAATGGTCAGCACCTATTAATATCTCAATAGGAAGTTCTTCGTTGTTAGTTCCCGGATCAGCAAGCGTTAGATTACTGAAGTCCTGGGTGACACTTGGATGCGATGAATAAGTGTTGTCACTTTCAAAGGCCGTGAGAGTGGCGGTTTTCCTTGTTGAAAATCCGATAATGTCAAACTGAACAAGCCGTCGTAGTTGTGAACCAGTGGACGTTGCTTCAAATGATTTCACCGATAGGTCTGGCTTGTCAGTTACGTTTAGTTTGAGAGTGTCTACTAGAACCTGTGCAATGAAGCTGGATTGACTTCCAGCATCCAGGATACATCGTGTGAGTTTAGAAATTCCCGTGGGCCCTTTGATCCACACACGAGCAGTTTGGAGAAATGATAAATGTGATGTTGCCACTTGAATTTTGCTGACAGTAGTGTGTGGCGTGTTATTGGCGTTACAGACGGATATGTGATGAAGTTGCTTGCAATTTGAGCAAGAAACTTTTCCTTTCTTGTTGCACTGGTGGACAGTGTGTCCTCTGTTAAGGCAAAGAAAACATCGCGTGGAAAGTCTGAGCTTTTGTATTCTGTCTTCCAGGTTGGTTATTTCTTTACATTCTTGGGCCCAGTGGCCTTTATTTTCACAAAAGACGCAGAATGGATTTATGGTTTTCTTCCATCTCGGTTTTGATTTTTCCCTTTTTGCAGAAATTTGGAGAGTGGCCGCTGTCGGAGTATAGAAGGATGGAGCGGACGTGGTGGTTTCTCCTCTGATCTTCTCAGTTGTTAGCGATCCCTCTACCTCTTCATTGAGAAACGCCATTAATGACATCATGTGACCTTCTGTAATGTTTTCTCGCTTTGCGTGTATTGGCCAGCGTCTGCAAATTTCAGCTGGAAAAGCTCGTAGGATTTTTGGAGCCAATATACATCCGTATAGGTTTACATCTTCCCCTAGGGCTATGAGGGCTTGTACTCTGCGATGACACTCCACGTACGTCGAGTTCAACTCTTGAGGACTTTCCGACAAAGCAGGTCTTAAATTTTCCAGGAAGTCAAGGTGGGCCTGGATTATTCTATCCTTGTTTCCGTATCGTGCTACAAGTATCTTTTTCGTCTGTTCATATGTATCTGCGCTCACTGCTATGCCATCTATGAGTCGCTTTGGCTCTCCTTCGAGGTATCCTCTTAGAAACACGTGCTTATTTATGTCAGATATTGTGGGGTTCTTGTCAACTGAGGACTGGAACTGTTCCCAGAACCTGCACCAAGTTTCTATATCACCGGAAAAGGGTTCGAGCCGTATTGTGGGTAGTTTAACCCCTTGTATGACCGTGGGTATACCGTCAGAATAGTTATTAGTAGTAGAAAGCACACCAGGCTTGTCTTTCTTCTTTGTAAGGAGGGTTTTGGCGTGCTGAAGTGCGCGCTTCGATCTGTCTAAATATTCTTCCCAAGTCTGTGCGTCTGCTTCGTATTCTTCGTCTGTTAACATGTCATGAATATAGTCATCTAAGGTGAGTAACATGTTTAAAGTATCCTGAAGACGATCGCTGATGTGTTCGATCTCAGCTGGATCTGTAGAGTCATTACTGCCATTTAAAGATGTTGCAAACCGTGTACAATTATTGCGCTGAGTGGTACGTTTTCGTTTAAGTTTCTTAAGTTCTTGTTCTTTGTCCGTCATTATGTGAATAAGAATAGGTTTGTTAGCTAAGTGGATTTGCAGCACCAGTCACTACCTTATTCGTGAAGTCTCCTTGCAGGAACCAGATGGCGTTGGCAATGGCAAAAAAAAAAAAAAAAAATGGCTACTCGAAACTGATGAGGTTATCAAGCATACATAATACACAATTCTACCAAATCAATGAAAGTAATGTAGCAAGTGTTATTGCAAACATGCTGCTGCGTTATGCAAATCAACCCGTATACAATGGATTATTGTACTTATCCGTTGTGTTGAAATGGTGTCGTCGTGTGGCGTTGTGAGGTTCCGTGTCTTATTTCAAGTAATCTGCACTTCACTGCCACTTTAACTTAGTATTTTCTGCTTGAAATCTTCAAGATGTTTCGTTTCGTGATGTAGTGATCCGTGATTCGAACAGTAATTAAGTTTCGGCACCAGTATGTCGTAGTATAAATAACGTACACAAACAGCTAGGTCTCCATACTTAAACTCTCTTTATTTTTTACAAAAACAAAGCAAGAACAAAAACGCATCTGGTGGCGTTAACAACAACTATTAGGTTATAATCACTGACGGTAGATGTCCTCAGCTACTCTGTGTCCTCAACAATGGATACCAATGCCTTCTTCAAAATCAAAAGTACATACGTACTTAGATTCCTGTTCTGAGCTGGGAACCATTATACCACAGTGCAAGACAAGTTGCAAAACATTCAATTACTGCATAATGTGTCACACTAACTAGTATGTCCTTGACGAAACTTAGGATTTTTACCTTGCAATGCTGAAGGTAAGTACTTTATATTCTGTACTTCTGTTTAACCGCACTATAGGATTAATTACCATTAATTACGATTAATGGAACACTTTTCTGTAACACCCTCTAAGGTTCTTATGTTTATTATAACCGAAAGTAAATATTTTATTATGTTAGGTATGCAGGTGAACTTGAAAGGCAATTATCACAAACCTAAAGAAAGACCCAGTTGTACTCTGTTACCCCATCCCATGCGTAACTAGCTGGTAATCTCTTCAAACATAAATTATAATAAACGTTCCATTATAATGCATTTACGTGTGTGGCTAATAACGGATTTCAGAAAACGTGCTCAGCATTGTTTCCAATACATGCTTATTGGATATACAGATTGAAACAAACACAATGATGGGTGGATCTGACCCATAGCTTGTAAATTATAATCCCGTCAAAGGTTTTCAAAGCTATGCTATCAGTATTATCGATAACCGCTCAAAGAAACTCACAATAATGCCCTTTAAGTATCGAAATAAGTGAATATTGGATATACATACACAACAAAAACACAATGAGGTATCCATATTCGCTAAGTGTTTCTTTCAAGAATTATCTTATTCTCTGTTCGAACACGGAACCTTGCTTTAATAGTGCATCACCTGACACCTTATATTATGGTTAGCGATCACCCATAAGTGATTTTTTGACCTAGGAGCCTTAGCATGACAGAGTTTAAGTGCATATCTATTTTGCAAAGTGTTCATACACACAAACGAGCGCGCGCGCACACACACACACACACACACACACACACACACACACCTGTACGGAAATGTACGGCTTGGATGCTGGAGAGCGTTCAAGCTTCAGAACGAACAGTTGATACCTACTAAGCGTTGTCGGTGTTTGTTGGGACATCCTGAATACACACACCAAAAAACACCGACAGCGCTAAGTGTGTTGTGCGGGATGCCAAACTGATCGGTTTTCAAATAGAAACCCCTGTCCGGAAATGCACGTTTTGGGCGTTGGGGGGCGTCAAAGTTTGAGAACGAGCACTTGTGACAATTTTTTAACATTCGTTTCCGTATCTTAATACGGAAAGTATGCAACCATTTATCCGCCTGTGATGATGGACCTGGGCATAAGAATATTCCTGCGTATAGGCTAAATTCCTCCATGGAGTTCTTGGTGCGTATCCTACTGCGTTACTTGTGCAGTTTCCAGTTCAGTAACCTTTTTGGCAGCAGTGCAACACAGCTGCTGAAATGGCCGAAATGAGCGCCAGCACACTTTTATGTTAATGTGTAGAATCACCTCAACGGTGCATATTCAAATCGACGGATTGATAGAGGTGAACTAGTTCCATGGCCAGCACGGTCGCCAGGTCTGCCACCCCTCGACTATTTTCTGTGGAGTTTTGACCATGTGCATAAGGCTCACTACCGCCGAAGTAGGCTCCACAATGACGTAGGAAGTACACATTTTGAAGGCCGTTTGTAATGTAGACCGCTCGATGTTGGGTTTATTGATGAAATGTGGACGTACATCCATCTCAGGATTCGATGGTTGTGAGAGAATAATTATATGCAGTGATATTTTATGGCAGCTACATAGAAACAACCGATAATAACGCATAAAACATAAAGCGTCGAGTGATTGTATTGTAAAAGTTAGTGTATGAGAGGCAGAGAAGGTGAATAAAGACACTGAAAGGGGTGGGTGAAGGTTACGAGAAGTAAAAATTTATAAGTTGTGACAGACGAGAGACTGTGTTAACGACGAGAAGAAAACTGTGTACTTGTGCAAAAGTTTAGAAGAAATACAAAGTGACAAACAAGTAATCGGATTGACTTTATCATTTTATTACAATACAAATTCCTGCAGATATGCTAATGGGAATTTTGTTGCTAGCTGTGTTTCTAAATTTCTTGTGTTATTATCAGCTTAGATGTTTATGAGAATATTGTATCACTTGCAGCTGTATTCTATTGAAGCTTTAAGTTACTCATATAACATGCTTAACTAAGCTGTATCTGTAAAAAGTGCAACTATTCTGGTATTTTCATTACTAGCTACATACAGTTACTTATATAGGGTGTTACAGGATTCAACGAACAAATTTTCAGGGGTTGCAGAGGGATGATTAGGAACACCTTGCTATGTGACGTCTATGGTATGTGTACACAAACTGAATTTACGCAATGACTTTTCATTTGAATACTGGTTGTGATATTTTAAATGTTTAGTTTCCTATTCCTTAGGTAAATGAGGGTTTTTATAAATTCGTGACCGAGCGGGATGGCTCAGGCGCATTTGTGAGGTCGCGGGTTCGATCCCCGTGGTCGAACTTCCTGACCCTTGGGTTTGCCGGAGGTTTCCCCCGGTCGCCAGGCGAATGCTGGGAAGGATTTCCATATCCTCTAAATTTCCTGCCGCTCCATTTCGTTATTTCATTCCACTATTCATCCCGTTAGCTTTCATTCAGGATTAGAAGCGTCGCGGCAGCAGCACGGCAGGGGGAACAAGCACACTATGGAAATCTTGTTCACCGGATTGGAAGACGAGCCTCTCATTTCCAGGGCCCCCATGAGCTGGTACAAGCCCGAGGGGGAGGGAGGGGAGCTAAGTCAGCAGCTGCCGGGGTGCTTCTAAATGGCAAAATGTAGGGACACTTCCACTTGCTCTATTGTGGAAAGCTTCCGGCCGCGTTTAGGATCTATTCGCCGTCAGGCGCATAGACACAAAAGATAGCCTTTCGGTCGAGGTGCTAAGTCCCCCTACGCAAATGTCCCTGAGTCATTAAGTCATTATAAATTTGTATAATTTCTCTTCCACAACCAGCTACAAAAATAGCTACCGGTCCTGTATTTTCAATGCTATGCGCTTTGCTTTTTCTGGTCATATGCTCTGTCACAAAGGCCAGTGCACAACCCCACCTCCACTTTCACTTGGAGAATCTTACATATCACACGAATTAGTGGTGTCCGTAAGTTGTAACAATATCCCAGTTATCATTGTACTTGGGTTATCAAGCTAGTGGTTCTGTGTTCAAACCCTATAGAAAAGATTAGGCGTTTTCCTTTCCAAACTGACGGGATGTATACATTTGGTCTGAACCCGAAGCTAATACTTCACGTTTCTTTCAAAGTTTAAACACACATCACGAAGATATTCACATGGAATGTTTGAACATTCCATGACCACTATTACCTGCAAATAGCAGCAACTCAGGAAAGGTTTATAAGTGGCATGCACTCTTTAATGATTATCATCTATTGCAAGAAACATGAACTAAAGACCATAAGTTTCCTGTCTGTTTCCTGCTCGCCTTGATTCTAGACTCCACGAAAAGGTCCAGATGGGAATCTTAGACCTCGACTGTTGCAAGATCTTTTGTGCCTAAACCTCTGATGGGGTGCTCCCGAGAGGGAGGGGTGAAACGAGAGGATACTAAGCATGCCAGGACCTGAGGAGAGAGGACAGCAGGGTCCCCAGGAGCTACAGACATAAACTCTCCCTCTCTGTGGGCTTACATATTCTCCCCGATCCGGAGGATGAGGACTTACAGGGGACAACTCCCTACCAAGCACACCAAAATTACCGCCAAAACCTAGAAGTTACCACCAAAAAGTGACTCAACACTGAATGACTTGTACAGGCGACTCGCTTATATATCCGAGAATTAGGTAGCGACGATTTCTCTAGAAATTCGACGTTTCTTGATGCTTCTCGTAACAATCGACATTCGAGCTCTTGAAATATCTGAAAAGAGCTTTTGTGGTGAGGTAGTTATGCGAAGCACGCAGCCACCGTGACATTAACTTAGCTAGTTTACCCGACTAGTTCCAAAAAATTATTAACTTCAGTTACCTTCACCTTATTATTACGATATTATTATATAGCGGTGTAGAAAATGTTACAGGGAATTTGAGGATCTTTTTGGACCGTAATTAGTGTAAAAACTCCACAATTTTCATGTAATAACTAGAGAAACCACTGTTTTCCCATCCCCAAGGTAGTTCGTTTTAAATATTTTGGAAATTAGAAAAATCAAGCTACCAAGAAAAGCAATTTTCTGAGTGTTTAATCATAAATATCTGTTGGCTAATTGGGTATAATTTGAATTTTTATGTAATTATTCAGCACACCTGGTAATAAACTTAAATGCAACATACGGAGGAAATACAACAAAACCTTTTTTTACATAAAGGTTATTCAGACTGCCTCTGTGGTGGAGTAGTCAGTACTCTGGCTTCTTAAACCAGAGGATCCATTTTCAATATACAGCTCAGGTGGGGGAAATTTTGTTTAATTAAAATATTTTCCTATCCTCCGCACGGTCTGTAAGAGTGAGTGTAATTGTGTTTCGTTATTAAAATAAACGTTAAATAACCTATAGTAAACTCAAAACCCACGTTATGACTAAAAGAGGCTAAACAGATGAATAAATTATCAGAAAAAGGCAATTAAAATAGTTTTATGTCCAGAAACCTCAGCAGATACGTACAATTGTATAATTATAATAAACCTACCATTACAATTGGAATCCGATTTTCCTTTGGTCTTCGTGTTCAGCTATCTCAGTTGTTAATTTGTGATCATCTGTTCATATTGCTTTGAATGAACTATGGCTTTCATGAATCCAAGATATTCGCTTCCTAAAACCTAGGCATTGCGAATCGTTCTTAATCTATTAGTCATTTAGAAGTGAATTGAGTAACGAAGAGAATTTAACATAGAAATGCATGCGTTGTTTATAGATTATATATATTTTTTTTCAACTTTAATCCCAATTTCTCCTGTGTATAAAATTAGTACTGAGATGATGTATGAGTCTCTTCAAACAAGAATTGTTTTCAAATTTTATGCCAATCATTCAGTTGACTTTCTTTCTTTTTTTTTTTTTTTTTTAATTTTTAAATAACGTCTAAGTGCTCATTTAAGAGCTTCCATATGTGTGGATATTTTCTCATCCGGTATCTTTCTGCCTTTAGCCAGGATTTAAAGTCTGTTAACGCCGGTTGTTCAAAACTGAGACAGTAATGGTATAATCCAAGGGTCAACCATATCTGGGTGTACTCAGTTATTCCTTTCTGGAATTTCCAAGATAACAAAACCGACATTACAGCGTTTTCTGAAGTGTTCCCAATCAAGTGCCCCGTCTGTTTCTTGGTCCATGTCCAGATGTCACGTACCATCACACAGGAAGTAATTCTATGGCGTTGCGTATCTACCTGTCTACAATGTTTACACCATGGTGCTGAAACTGTTATGTTTATGTTTTTTTGATTCCGTGGGGATAATTTCATTAACATACTGATATAGGGAGACCTTCCAGTCCAACGGTATAAAATTATAACTGAAGAGCTTCCAGATGTTCTTCCATGGAGCATTTGGGTATTTGAGTACAATCGCCGGTACTGTCAAAAATTCTTGCAGTAATTCTTTGTATATGTCTTTGGAGGTCAACGTCGTTGTCGTTCTTTCAATCAAAGGTATAATACTCTCATAATCTTTTCGCATTATCCGAAAAGCAGCAGGCGCTGCAATATCCGCACCAATCAATTTTTTACTAAAATTTACATCTTGCTGTCTACTTTGGCCATTGATGGCTACCAGAACAGCACGCAATAACAGCGCACGACACTTCACGTTCACATCCACCAAATTCCATCCCCCACTATGTATGTCTCTGCGCAACTGAGGTCGGGCCACCTTGTAATACTGGTTTTTCCAAATATAGTATCCTATCGCCCTTTCTAATCGCTGTGAGAACTGATGAGGCATCGGGAGTACCTGAGCTACGTACCACAGCTTTGCCAGCACAAAGGTATTCACATGCCAGATTTTCTGAACAAAGTTCAAATTCCTTGTTAACTGCGAGTTCAAAATATTTAAACAGTGGTTAACAATTCTTTGCCAATTTAATATGATAAGTTCCTCCAGCCTAGATGTAAGAAACAGACCTAGGACTTTAATGACTGACTTATGTGTAAACCGAGCTTCCTTCATCATCCAGTTATTCAGGGCTAGGAGATGAGATTTACTGTAATTGATTAAAGCCCCTGATGCACTCTGGTATTGCAATAATATTGGCTCAATTGCTGTGAAGTCCCCAGCATCCGTGAGCACTAAGGTAATATCATCCGCATATGCAAAAAGTCTCTCGAAGTGCATTGGGTTTCTTCTCCTGGAGAGCACTGAAACCAATCCTCGTATCAAGGGTTCTACACACAAAGTATACAGGATCATCGACAGTGGGCATCCCTGGCGAATTGATTGTTCTATAAGTACTGGCTGCGTGAAGAATCCGTTTACTTGGATTCTGGAGTGTGCATTTGTATATAATCGTTGTAGTAGATTCAAAAATGAGAATGAGAACCCAAAGCGTTGTAGTACATCCCATAGATATCCATGATTTATTCTGTCAAAGGCTGTGGCAAAATCCAACGCCAAGATTGCTGCTGGTTCATCAGGCTTGCTCTCACATTCAATAATGGTGTCTCTTAACGTCATTAGTATATGTGTAATCTTCCTCTCTGGGATACCACAAGTTTGTCCTGTTCCGATGATGTCAGGCATGTATCTCTTCATCCTGTTTGCTATTATCTTTGTATATAGTTTGTAGTCGGCATTTAAAAGCGTGATTGGGCGATAGTCGTTTACATCCAAGGCTGTTGGATGCTTGGCAATGAGCACAATGATGCCCTCATTAAACCCGGACAAGACTCCCGAACCTCGTTGTAATTCTATCATGACACCAAGCAATGTATCCTTCACTATACTCCAATTCTCGCGGTATAACTGATACCCAATCCCATCGGGTCCAGGTGCAGAGCCCATACTAGCCGACATTAGTGTTGTACGCAATTCTTCTTCCGTTATGTCTTCATTCAAGGCATCATTCATCTCCGAGGTCACTAGTGGTTCAATTAGCTTATAGACATATTGCTGCGCTACTATATTAACCTCTTTTGCTGCAAACCTTTGTGTAAAAGCCTCCTGAACCTCCATTAATATATCCCGTGAGGTCAGCAGTAAATTCCCTTCCGAAGAACGTAACTTGGAAAGATATTTCCTTGTTCCTGAGTGTTTCTCAGACGCTAAGTGATACAGTGAAATTCTCTCTTCATCCTGTACTGAGCGGTCTCCCGCCCGTATTTGTGCTCCACGACAGAGTTCCTCATGCAAGCAACACAATCTTTTCCTGGCTGCTGCAATATGGTTCGTCACATTTCGGCCATCACACTGTTGCTGATATAATTCATTGAGTAATTCGTAGTAATAATTCAACCGTTGACCTCGCACTTTCGCCCGCTTAATACCTTCTCCTTTATAAAAGTTACGAATTGCAGGTTTGTACGTATATAACCATTGTTGCAGCATACTGGGAGATCTACTTTGCGCCGTACGCCTCCATCTAGTCCACAATCGCTGAAACTGTTCTCGGATCTCCTTATCCTGAAGGAGCGCGCTGTTGAGTTTCCAATAACTTCTGCCTATTATCGGTGTCCGAGTAGTGCATACCAGCGACATTATTAGAGCATGGTGATCACTAAAGGGTACTGGTCGCACCTTCACACTTCTGATCTGCTGCTTCATGGTTGTACTAACATAAATTCTGTCTATTCTGGAGGCTGTAGTATTTCGGTGAAAGGTATATTCAACATAGGTATCATATAAAAGTTCCCAGGCATTCTGCAGCTCCAAAGACTTGCAAATCCGGTCTAACATTGGAGACGGTAGATATTGCCCAGTTTGGTCTTTAGCATTAAGGACACAATTAAAATCTCCTCCGAAAACCAATTTGTCATATCGGTGTCGCAAAAAGAACGGTAACTCTGTTGCAAGAAAGTCTTCCCGTTCCTTTCGTCGATTTGAACCTGATGGTAAATATACGTTGACTAGTAGAATATTATCCTCCGTCAATAAGGAAGTAATTCGGCCACTGGCATGCTTTTCCGTCAGTTGTACCCCTAGAGATGAGCGATAAACTATGGCTGTACCTCGTTGTTCTTCACCAATATTGGAAACATAATTATACCTTGGGCCAAAAAAATTTAAATGTGGTTCATTGTTCTCCTGCAAAAACAAAAAATCAAGGTCGTGTTCAAAAGTAAAATCCCGTACCAAGGCTTGTTTGGTCTTACTGCGTAAACAATTTACATTCATAGTCGCAAATTTCTGAAGAATTAACACCATAGGAGAAACGCCGAATGTAGTGTTTATTCATGAAGTATTCAATCCTCCAATCACTGTTCCATAGGTTTATGCGTCTTCATAGCCTTTCGTGTAGGTGACCCTGCTTTATGCATCTTGGCAGTCTTTTTTCGTTTTTCCAAACGCGGATCACGCTGACTCACCCTTTCATCATTCTCCATACGCCTGGACTCCAATCCACGCACATTCACCAAATCCTCATATTCCACTTCCTCATCCGAAAACGTCAGAGACTGTGACATTATCGTTACTGGTGTGACTGTTTCCATTGCTTCCACTTGAACGTTTAAGGTTTTTTCTTTCTCCGCTTCCTCCACCACACATTCCTCTACTATCTCCATAGTACTCAGAGGTGACTTCACACTAGTTGGATGGATTACCGCAGACATTGATACAGAGTGTTCCAAGGTTGCATCAGACACTTCCGGACTACACTTGTCTTCTTCGGTTGGAGAGACTCTAGCACACATTTGCGTAGAGTGTTCCCGGGTTACCTCAGGCATTTCCGGATTACTCTTGTCTTCTTCCTGCTGTGGCATGGGTGGAGGAACTGTAGCTACACTTTTCTGTTCACTTCCCTCTTTTACTATGGTAGGAGTTAGTAATTGTAGTTCATTTGCCACTAGCGGTTCTGTTGCACTCAATGCTGTTCGTGGTTTTGTCAAATTTCCCGTGACCAGCTTGGCCCATGTAGCAGGCTCCGACGTAGTAGGCAGTATTTTTGGAACGAATCTGCGAGGGCACTGATTGCGTAAATGACCAGCTTCATGACAAATTGCACAGGTGATGGGTTGGTCAGGGTAACTTATTAATGCTGAATAACCATCAATGTTCAAAAAAGAAGGAATATGCTTTTTTAGTAATATATTAACAGTACGGACCCCATTTGTAACCTTATAACGAAAAGTTTCATTCCAAACATCTTCTTTCACCTGTAACACTGCTCCGTAAGGCTCCAAGGCTACCATCAACTTCCTACTGACAAAATTTAAAGGTAGATTGTATACTTTCACCACACGTCTTCCAAAACCAGCCACATCAATAATCACTTTAGTGCGTTGCCCATTTGACAGCACAAAATTAGCTTCCCCATTTGTCTGAGTCAACACTCTTGTAACGAGCTCTGGTGTGGTGCATTGGATAAAAATTTGTCTAGAAATTCCATTTACCTGCAATCCTGTGACGTCACTTTCATCCAATTTCAGCGTGTTGAAAATCCACTCATGCATTTCATATGCAGTCGGTCGAATAATATCACGTTCAACAAAACTAACAACTAAGGTCGTTGGTCGATTTTCCATTATTTATTTTTGTCGTATATAGTGTGAGATGTTAATTTATAACGTCACTACTATCACTCCCGCACTAGAAAAACAAAGAAAACAATGAAATAGGTGTCACGCAGCAATACTTATACTGCTGTATAAATGCTTCACTGCAGACGTGAACGACCTTCTCTCTCGCCTATGAAAGCTTTCAATAAAGTTTCTAGTCCAAAACTGCGGAATACAACATATAGGAAATCTCACAGGATTTGAGAGCAGTAATTAGAAAAGTATGGAAAAACAAAAATAAAAATAAGTCAAAGAGAACCAATGAACAGAACAGGAGGAGTTAGACAACCATATTATTTTGACGACATTATAAGACCACAGAAGCAAATAATAACGGGAGGCATTAACTTAGGAAATTTGGTAATAAATACATTAGCCTTCAAAGATGACCAGATTTAATAGCAAAAACAGAAGACAAACGGCAAAGAATGATATATAAATTAAATGAAACATCAAAACAATATAATATGGAAATATCATCTGAAGAACAAAAAACGATGACTTTCAAGGGTTCCCATTCAGTTCGGTCAAAGGTAATATTAAGAAACAAACCAATAGAAAAAGTGACCAACATTCTGGACTGCAAAGTATCATATACTATTGAAATAGATAAAAATAATAAACTAAACATTTAATTATACAAGAGAAATACTTTGAAAAGTAAAGCCAGAAAAGACTATAATGACATTATAACTGCAAGAAAATGGCAGTTGGCATAACTTATGGATTCGAAACATGAACTATGACGGCACAACACTCAGCTAGAATAAAAGCTGCGGAAATGAGATCTCCCAGATATCAAAAGGATATATCGAAAGACAGAGAAAAACATAATACAGAAATAAGGCAATAGTTAAACATAGATGTACCAAATACAACACTGAAATATAGAACTAAGTGGGAACAGCACTTAATAAGGATGACTGGCAAGAGTAATTTCGAGCCAGAGCAGACCAATAAAAGGTCTAAACCTGATGAAAAAGCAAAATAAGTGATCTTAAAATGTTGTTGTTAGCTAATGCTGGATTTCTGACAATGAAGTCATTAATCGTCTTGCTCTCCAATATTTTTCACTGTTGGATGGAGCACTAGAAGTGGCCGGTCATATTTGAAGGTGGTCTTGATCCATTTCCTCTTGCAGATCACATAGAGGACAGAGCGGTGAAGAATATATCCCAATTCTGTTTAAACGTTTTGTCAGACAATCATGTCCTGTAATCAACCTGAAGGTTGCAATTGCTGTTTTTCGAGTATATTCAGGAATTGCTGTTTGAATGTTTGGTAGTTCCCATCTTTTATTCTTTGATTTTTCATAGTAATATTAGGCAATGATTTTTTTTTTTTTGAATTCAGAGTTGACTAATCCTTTAGCTGCATAAAATGGCAGATTAACTATATTTTAATATGTATTTTTAGCGTATGTCTGCCGAGAACGAAGAGAAAGCTTCAGTGCTGAAACAATAACATTTTGAAAATCTATTGAGCGGTTTTAGAGACTTCCTCTCTCTCTCTCATTCCCACACACACAATCACACACACACACACACACACACACACACACACACACACACACACACACACACACACACACACACACACACACAATTTTCACATTTTCACACTTTATAAATCTTAGTACAGCTTTGATCAACGCCATAACCGAAAATGTTTTAAATAATACCAGCATGGGGATTTTATCCCCTCTGGGAGGTCTAGCATGTGGTGCACTCAGCCTCGTTAGGTCCCGGGAGGACCAATTGAGGAGCTACTTGATGTAGAAGTAGCGGCCCCAGGTTGAGAAGGCCGTATAACTGGCCGGGAGGGCTCGGGGCGCTGACCACGTCCCACCCTCCAGTACTGCACCCCACCAATGACGCCTGTAGTGGGCAGAAGTGGGGGACGCAGCGGCTGGGCGGCAAGCCTTGGTCCTTCATGGGCTGTTGCGCTAGGGATTTTTAGTTTAATCTTTTAGGACGCATCATATTCAGATGGAAGTATATTGAGCCCATGTAAAAGTGCTTTTCTCTGAAACTAATACAATAAGAAGAGGAGAATCAGGAAGTTTAGTTGATTGATTTATAATAACGGACGAAACACGAGTGCCGTCATTTGATCCAGAGTTTATTATAAAGCACGGATCAATTGCACTCGAGATTATCTTACAGTTTTGTCCAAGAAACGTCAAGCAATAGAATTATTGAGTCCCGAAAAAACAACTTCACCACCACCACTTCAAAAAGACAATGGTTTAACAAATAATGTCTACTTTCAGTTTATCCGAAGCTGCTGTGTTGTATGTAGCTTTTTAAATTCCAATGACGAATTAATTAATTTAATTTACCTCACCGCATTCTTTATGAAGTTATTGTACACAAAACGCCTAAGATAATCTCAGTATACCTCGCGTTTACGTCATATTATACGAAGCTTTGACATTTCACTGGTTGCTTTTGGCCATTGATATTCAACCTGGGGTACGCATATCCCCAGGGGTACCCGAAGACTTCTTAGGGGATACGTAAATTGTAATTTAATTTAATCCTTCTTGATGTAGCATCAAAGAAGTTTTGAAAAATGTATTTCACCATGCTCAAGGAAAGAAGAAAAGTTATATATTATTATTACCGTTTATACATGCGCCCCATGCCGGTTTAGAGTGTTAGAAAATTAGGTGTTTGCTCTACACTAAATTATGCAGTAATGTGTACTTACCACATTAATATTTTAAATTAATATTGACCCTTTTCGAAGAACATTAATTTGTAGGTATTAATAAACCAAAAGAATTAAAATAATTATTTTGAGGGTGATAATCGGTTTTTGAGGAGAGGAACATTATATTTACAGTAGAGAAATGGAGCTAGTAAACAAACCCATTATTTCGCCTCTTCTTGTTACCCAGTAGATGTTATTTTTAGGAACTATTTTCCTGCTTTTATATTCATACCTAGTGCTAATACCACCTATTGTCATTACCTGGTAGCAAACTTGTTCTACACGTGTAAATTAAATGGTTCCGCTTCTTGTCACTAGCTGCGCGCTGTGGATGAGCTTCTAGTGGCAGCTATTGAGGGCACACGGAACTAAGAAGGATTAGTTAACAACGTAACCACTAGATAGCAGGTTGCTCACAGCCACAGATTCTCACAGCAGAATGCAAGGCAACGAACCTTCTTTGCATACAACAATGCTTCAAAATTTCTGCTTCTATATTTAGGTTTATGATCTTAGCCCTCCAA